>JAVJIX010000125.1:2382500-2385000 GCA_036785185.1 Paratrypauchen microcephalus
TTTGTGTCCAGATTTAGTTCTGACTTAGTCTTGGTTTAGTCAGGGTTTAGTCCTGGTTTAGCCCTGGTTTAGTCCAGATTTATTCCTGGTTTGGTCATCATTTAGTCCTGGTTAAGTCCTGGTCTAGTCCAGGTTTTAGTCCAGGTTTGTGTCCAGATTTAGTTCTGACTTAGTCTTGGTTTAGTCCTGGTTTAGTCCAGATTTATTCCTGGTTTAGTCCAGATTTATTCCTGGTTTAGTCCAGATTTATTCCTGGTTTGATCATTTAGACCTGGCTAAGTGCTGGTCTAGTCCAGGTTTAGTCCTGGTTTAGTCCAGGTTTAGTCCAGATTTATTCCTGGTTCGGTCATCATTTAGACCTGGCTAAATCCTGGTCTAGTCCAGGTTTAGTCCAGATTTATTCCTGGTTTGGTCATCATTTAGACCTGGCTAAATCCTGGTTTAATCCAGGTTTAGTCCTGGTTTAGTCCAGGTTTAGTCCAGACGTATTCCTGGTTTGGTCATCATTTAGTCCTGGTTAAGTCCTGGTCTAGTCCAGGTTTTAGTCCAGGTTTGTGTCCAGATTTAGTTCTGACTTAGTCTTGGTTTAGTCAGGGTTTAGTCCTGGTTTAGTCCAGATTTATTCCTGGTTTGGTCATCATTTAGACCTGATTAAATCCTGGTCTAGTCCCAATTTTGGCCGCAGATGTGACATAAGGTATGTAGAGGTAATTCTAACTGTTACCTAGCAACCACAATGTAAACAAGAGTTATGCCTGGAATGATGCAGAGTATAGCATTAAACCTGTTTATCTTGCATTTATTTAACTGTGTTCTTATTGTGAGCAGAGTCGCCTCTCCACAGATCTGACCTGTAATTTGGCCTCGTAGTGTTTGACTTGCTTGTCTCCATGGAGATACATAAGTTTGATGACATATACTGTGAAACATTCCAGTGAAGCTGTCACCATGGAGACAAGCAGGCGGCCGATCGTCCACCAGAAAAGTTACACAGTGGACCTTTAACCGCCTTCTAACTGACATACTGTATATTCTGTTCTGTTCTAGAATATTTTTCACGCCGTCATTGAGGTTCCACGATGGACAAACGCAAAAATGGAGGTAAAGACATTTCAAAATACACAGTTAAGTTTCACTAGTAGTAGTAGTAGTAGTAGTAGTAGTAATAATAGCATTAGTAGTAGTAGTAGTAGTAGTAGTAGTAGTAATAATAGCATTAGTAGTAGTAGTAGTAGTAGTAGTAGTAGTAGTAGCAGTAGTAGTAGTAGTAGTAGCAGTAACAGTAGTAGTAGTAGTAGTAGTAGTAGTAGTAGTAGTAGTAGTAGCAGCAGTAGTAGTAGTATTATCAGTAGTAGCAGTAGCAGTAGTAGTAGTAGTAGTAGTAGCAGTAGCAGTAATAGTAGTAGTAGTAGTAGTAGTAGCAGTAGCAGCAGTAGTAGCAGTAGAAGCAGTAGCAGTAATAGTAGTAGTAGCAGTAGCAGTAGTAGCAGTAGCAGTAATAGTAGTAGTAATAGCAGTAGCAGTAGTAGTAGTAGTAGTAGTAGTAGCAGTAGCAGTAGTAGCAGTAGCAGTAATAGTAGTAGTAATAGCAGTAGCAGTAGTAGTAGTAGTAGTAGTAGTAGTAGCAGTAGCAGTAGTAGCAGTAGCAGTAATAGTAGTAGTAATAGCAGTAGCAGTAGTAGTAGTAGCAGTAATAGTAGTAGTAATAGCAGTAGCAGTAGTAGTAGTAGTAGTAGTAGTAGTAGTAGCAGTAGCAGTAGTAGCAGTAGCAGTAATAGTAGTAGTAATAGCAGTAGCAGTAGTAGTAGTAGTAGTAGTAGTAGTAGTAGTAGCAGGGCTCTCAAGGCTCACGCTTGAGAGTGTGACACACGCAATTCGACGTGTTCACACGCTCACACGCCACACATGGCATTTCTCACGCTGATTTTTTTTTTTTTGTGCCCAGAAAATCAGTCTGTGTGGCTTAGTTTATGCAGGCTCCACGCGTTTTCAGCAAAAAAAACTCCCCCTGCTCCGGGCACACGTCCTGAGCCTCAGTCCCGGTCCCGGTGTCTCCGTCTGTGCGTAACGTGTCCCCCCCAACGGCTTACGCGCGGAATACGCGCGGCCCAGAGCCGAACTGCCCATGGTGAGACGCGGTGAGACGCGAGCCCGGTGCATTAACCAGACTCTTACATGAATCCGTTAAAAATGTCCCGCTCCCCCCCGCCCCGGTCCCTCCTCCCCGCCCCTCTCAGCGCACTGACAAAGTGCAGTGATGATAAAACAAACTGAGAACCATCAGGTAATAACTTCATTTGTATAACTCTCATTAGTTGCTTTGTAGTTTAAGTTTGCTCTTTAGACAAACAGGGCTCTCAACACGCAATTCGACGGTCCTCGGAAATTAGAGTCTCACGCATGACCCTGCTCAAAACTTGAGAGCCCTGGTAATAGTAGTAATAGTATTAGTAGCAGTAGTAGCAGTAGCAGTAGCAGTAGCAGCAGTAGCAGTAGCAGT
>JAVJIX010000125.1:2390000-2402500 GCA_036785185.1 Paratrypauchen microcephalus
CTATATATATATACATATATTAGGAGCAGTGGGCAGCACACATTAGGGCGCCTGGGGACCATCTCCATGATCCTCTTGCTTCGGCTTGGTCAGGACCTAAGCAGGAGGTACCTATGGTGCATGTTTTGGGTTGGTGGGGGAAACCGGAGTGCCCGGAGGAAACCCACCCAGACACGGGGAGAACATGCAAACTCCACACAGGGATCGAACCCAGACCATGCATGCAAACTCCACACAGAACACACACAGAAAGGCGACCTGGGCGACCCGGGGATCGAACCCGGAACCTTCTTGCTGTGAAGCAAGAGCGCTAACCACTCAACTACCGTGCCGCCAACGTTAAACGTTCATTTCTCACTATAGAGAAGGAAATATTATAAAAACAAAGAGCAAAAATATAAATGTAACAACAAATTCTAAGATGCGTGAAAAGTCCCTCAGTCGTCCAGGTAGAATCCATGATCAAAGGAGAAGTTCAGTTTGTCAACTGGACAAAGTTTGTTTGGTTGAAAACGTTTCGCCGCTCATCCGAGAGGCTTCGTCAGCTCAGAGCTGACGAAGCCTCTCGGATGAGCGGCGAAACGTTTTCAACCAAACAAACTTTGTCCAGTTGACAAACTGAACTTCTCCTTTGATCAACAAATTCTAAATAAACACCATGAGTCTGGAGTCAAAAAGGCAGAGTTACATATTCCCTGTGTGTGTCCAGGTGTGTTCCAGAGGAGAGGTGATCCGGGTGAAGGTTCTGGGGACTCTGGCTCTGATCGACGAAGGACAAACCGACTGGAAGGTCATAGTGATCAATACGGAGGACCCCCAGGCACACGAGTTTAACGGTAACACACGTACTACTCAACTTCAGTCAAATATTTGTTGTTTCAGAATTGTACAAAGGAGAATATTAGTTGCTGCAGCTGCCCTAATCATTCACCTATCGTTTCTAATATAATTTAATAGGAAGATGGTCCAAATTTGGGTCCCGTCCACTGCCCTGACCACTACTCCTTTTCTCTCGTCAGATATCGAGGACGTGCGGAGGTTGAAGCCGGGGTATCTAGAGGCCACACACGACTGGTTCAAACGATACAAAGTTCCAGACGGAAAACCAGAAAATGAGTTTGCTTTTAACGGAGAGTTCAAGAACAAGGTGCAAATATTTTAAAGGTTTTAATTATATGTGATTTTCCAGATTATAAATGGATTACTCATTTAAAATTATAGTACAGTGGTGCCTCACCTTACGAAAGACCCAACAAATGAAAATTCCAAGTTACGAAACGCCTTCACGTTAAATTTTGGTCTCTAGATACGAAAGAAAATTCAAGTTACGAAACGCGAAATCTCAAAAATTCAAATAATGCGCGCTCAGCCACACACATTATACACTTTTCTCAGACTGGATTTAAACTTTTCTCACATTTGTCTCTCGTTTAAACACTCAAACTTTCATAGATTTTCAACAAAATTATTAATAGTGAAGTGTGGGGGGAAGGGGAAGGGGGGAGAAAACTGCACGCGGACACGTGTGATAGCGCAGCATGACCCGGCGCGGGGCTGCCAGCAGGTCTAGACCAGGACTAAACCTGGACTAAACCAGGACTAAACCTGGACTAAACCAGGACTAAACCTGGACTAAACCAGGACTAAACCAGGTGGATTAAAGCGCCGCGCGCGGTTCTATTTCCTGGTTTCATTTCAAGTCACGGCTGAGGCGAGCAGCGAGGGGGACCGCACGCAGTCTGAGCGCATGAACGAACGCATGCAAGAGCCGCGGTGGTCTAGACCTGGTCTAGAGGAGGTCTAGAGGAGGCACGGTTTGAGCACGGGTCTCGTTCATGCGCTCAGACTGTGTCCGGTCCCCCTCGCTGCTCGCCTCAGCCGTGACTCGAAATGAAACCAGGAAATAGACCCGCACGCGGCGCTTTAATCCACCTGGTCTAGTCCTGGTTTAGTGCAGGTTTAGTCCTGGTTTAGACCTTGGTCTAGACCTGGTATAGTCCACGTTTAGTCCTGGGTCTACAGTCTCTACGCAGAACACAATGTTACACTATAAAAAAAGTTACACTATAAAAAAAAAACTTGGATCGGGGCCTTGGAACGAATCAGGCTTTTTACATTGAAATAGCTACTCAACTTACGAAAAATTCACGTTACGAAACCACTTCTGGAACAAATTAATTTCGTAAGGTGAGGTACCACTGTATATTATAAGATTAGACCAATATTTAATGCAAGAGAATTGGTGAAGTTACTTAGACATTCTTGTCCTGGTTTAGTCCTGATTTAGTCCTGGCTTGGTTAATGTTTAAGGTCTGGTTAATCCTGGTTTAGTCTGGGTTTAATAAAAATCTAGTCCTGGTTTAGAACTGGTTTGGTTAATGTTTACTATGGGTTTACTTCTGGTTTAGTCTGGGTTTAATCCTAATCTAGTCCTGGTTTTGTCCTGGTTTAGAGCTGGTTTGGTTTATATTTGGGCCTCGTTTACTGCTGGTTTAGTCTGGGTTTAATCCTAATCTAGTCCTGGTTTAGAGTCATTTTGGTTAATCTTTAGTCCTGGTTTAGTCCTGGTTTAGAGCTGGTTTGGTTAATGTTTGGTCCTGGTTTAGAGCTGGTTTGGTTAATGTTTAGACCTGGTTTACTCCTGGTTTAGTCTGGGTATAATACTAATCTAGTCCTGGTTTAGTCCTGGTTTAGTCCTGGTTTAGAGCTAGTTTGGTTTATATTTGGGCCTGGTTTACTCTTGGTTTAGTCTGGGTTTAATCCTAATTTAGTCATGGTTTAGTCCTGGTTTAGTCCTGGTCTAGAGCTGGTTTGGTTAATGTTTAGTCCGGGTTTAGTCCTGGTTTAGTCTGGGTTTAATCCTAATCTATCCTGGTTTGGTCCAAGTTTAGACCTGGTTTGGTTTACATTTGGGTCTGCTTTACTCCTGGTTTAGTCTGGGTTTAATCTTAATCTAGTCCTGGTTTAGCCCTGGTTTAGAGCTGGTTTGGTTAATGTTTAGTCCTGGTTTAGACCTGGGTTGTTTAATATTTGGGCCTGGTTTACTCTTGGTTTAGTCTGGGTTTAGTCCTGATTTAGTCTGGCTTGGTTAATGTTTAGAGCTGTTTTAGTCCTGATTTAGTCCTGATTTAGTCCTAGTTTAGTCCGAGTTCAGTCCCAGTTCTGATGTGGTGTGAGAATGTGAGGATGCAGGCATAACTTTGTACTAAAAAGCTCTTATTTAAAAATCACTTGTACATTATTTTTGTTTTCTTGTTTGCTTCATTCTAATTGAACTAATACAATGTGTGTGTGTGTGTTTTTTTTTCAGGCCTTTGCCATTAAAATCGTGAGGGGCACTCATCAATACTGGAGAGCTCTGATCACGAAGCAGGCTGGCGGTGGAGACCTGAACTGGTGAGAGTTTCATGAAACTAAAGTTAGAGTGTCTGTAAGAATAAATGTCAGGAGGTAACATGTGTAAAAACAAAAAAAAAATCATAACTGAGGGAGTGGTGAAGATACACAAATGTTAAAGGGCTCAGATTTGTGTTTTAATGTTGTTTTCTCATCACAAACAGACCTGGAGTTGTGTTTTGTTTCATTCACACATGTTTAACACAAAAACGCTACATATTATATCTGAGTTCTTCTCTCAGACAGAAAAAATAAAGGGTTACTCAAACAACAAACTAACGAAACACAACTCCACGTATATTTTTGAGGCAGTAACAACATTATAACATGATTTAAAGCTCAGTTTTGTGTAATACGGGACCATTAAATCGTGTTTGTGTTCCTTTCTTACCCTTAACAACTCATAATTGATACCTATTGCTATATATACTTTATAATTACTTGCTTTTTATGATAAATTCTTCATAATTACGTAACATTTTGTCTCCAGTATGAACACAACTGTAGCCGACAGTCCATTCCGCATTTCAGCAGCAGAAGCAGAAGCCATAGTCAAAGCGGTGAGTTTATTTTACTGTTTAAAGACACTAAGGAACTTTTCTGGCATATAGAGTGTGTCCCCCACCTCCTCGTCTCAGTCATTTTTCTGTTGGTTTGCCTGGAATGTCCCACAGTATGGCATTAAATGTATTAATTTAGCATTTAACCCTTTCTTGCATAGAAAAACGTTTTTTTGTACCAGAGCTGCCAAATTCCAATCAGACATGTATTTTTACATTATTAGACATACCCCATACTTCTTTTTTTTTATTCAAATAAAATTCCTAAATTGGGGGTTTTATGGGTGTCACATATGTTGCCACCATGCAGCTAATGCATAAATACAAAATATTTATTTCCTGAAGTAACACTGTCATTCTGTGAACTTCACCAACAATTTTGTCAACTTTCAGCAGTGTTTGGTTGTTTAGCCAATTCAAACAGATATAGATTGTTATTATATATAATATTTAGTGCATATATAATATATAATATATAATAATATATTGCAATGAAATGTACCCCTAAACCTTCGTACTATAGCTGCTTCATCACTGTATGTGTGGTGTGAAGATTATTACTATATCATTACTTTAATACAGTACACAAAAACTTACATGCATACTGGCCACATATGTGTACATATGTGGCATGTATAAGGTCACTACTATATGCATAGTGACCACATATGTGGCCAGTCGATAAAATACCTCCTGGTTTGTTTATTTTTCTTTGAAAATCACCAAATACTACTCCTACATGTTCTAAAACAAATATTTTACTAAACTGATATAGAAAGAGGCTATTTTTGACAAAAAAGAGAATCCGTCGTTAAACAGAAATGGGGGAGTTAGACACAACTTGTCTCCCATCTATAATTCGATTCTCAAACAAAGAAACATTAGGACAGACAAGCCATTGCAGAGGGGTGGAGAGGGTCGTTGTCTTGAATAGGGAATTGGACGCCAGAGAAATTTGAAATACAAAGAGACAGATTAGTTGATAGTTTCAGAGCTATTTCAGTGTAGTGAGCGCCACCTAGGGCTGATAGATATGCTAATACAAGACGCCAGAGGAATTCGTAAAACAAAAGAGAGTAGCTGGGATAGGTTCAGAGCTTTGTTCAGGGAAGCTAGCTCCTCCCTTGCAGCTAGATATAAACAGGGTCTAACCAGCATGAGGGCCAGAGCTGATGAAGCCTCTCGGATGAGCGGCGAAACGTTTTCAACCAAACAAACTTTGTCCAGTTGACAAATTGAACTTCTCCTTTAAACTGATATAGATTTTCCTTCATTTTCCTCTCCATGGAGGAATTATTGCACTTGACAAGTGGGAAAGTCAAACTCACCTGCTTCCACTGGGGGTTGCCATCTTAATTCTGCAACAGCGCCATCTAGCAGCAATAGAATGCAACTACAGGGCTGCATGTATGTGGCCAGCATGCTTTTAGGGGTGAAAATGTCTGTTTTCCCTCCAGTTGAACCACTTAAACTTAGGCAACATATGTGGTCGCAATGCAAGAAAGGGATTAATGCATTCCACGTGTTTTTATTACTACCTCTATACCTTCAAAACAACTCGGCTCACTTGGAAATAAATATGCTTCAGGTCATCCTATGGAACATTTCAAAACAAAAGTATACGATAAGCCATCCGCCAGTAAAGTTCCACAGTACATCTTTTATTTAAGAGAAGAAGTGAAGAAGTGACTTTATTGATCTCACACAGGAGAAATTCTTCTCTGCATTTAACCCATCCTGTTATTAGGAGCAGTGGGCAGCACATTACTGCGCCCGGGGACCATCTCCATGATCTTCTTGCTTTGGTTTGGTCAGGACCTAAGCTGGAGGATTTACCTATGGTAAAATGTTTTGGGTTGGTGGGGGAAACCGGAGTGCCCGGAGGAAACCCACCCAGACACGGGGAGAACATGCAGACTCCACACAGAAAGGCCCAGGCGACCCGGAGATCGAACCCGGACCATGCATGCAAACTCCACACAGAACACACACGGAAAGGCCTGGGCGACCCGGGGATCGAACCTTCTTGCTGTGAAGCATGAGTGCTAGCCACTCAGCCACCGTTTATTAAAGTCTATAAAACTGTGCATTATTTCTTTATCTTTCAGGCGAGTCCTTTGGGACCTGCAGCACCCATTCCCAGTTCAGGTACAACATAACATCTGGAACTGCACAATGTAGCGCCGTTTTAACAGTATTATTAATTCATTACGTTAAATTATAACTCAATGTAATTTGTTTTTCTCAGTTGACAAATGGTTCTTCTTGAAGAAATGAGAAGATGCTGCAGAGAAACAGGAAAAAGCGCCTTTTATTTCATTCAACTCCAATAATTTCCAGATCTGTGATTCTTTCTGACTTACTTACTAATGAAATAAAGTGTTTGAAATGTATAATAAATAATTTAAATATATGGATTTGTTTTAAGAACAGGACAAGATGAAAATGCTACAGGATTTTCCGTCTCTGTTGACAATCTACAACAATACAAGTGGATTAATAAAGAGTGTGAAGATCGATTTGTTTAGTGCAGTCAATGCTTATGCTTTTTAAATGGAAAAGAAATAAAGAAATAAGGTTGCCTATGTAAAAAAAAAAAGTCTGTTTAATTTAACATGCAATAAACTATTTGAATGTTCTTGGTGGTTTTTATAATAAATAATTAAAACAACAATAAGTTACATTACATTGCAAGACTGTGTTGTGACTGTGACTGTGAATTTGTAGTCCAACCAGTGCTTATTTATTTTAAATAAAAATAAAACACATAAAATTAACAAAAATAAGTTAAGATATCCTCCTGGGACCTGAAGAAAAAAAGTGTATCTGAATTATTATTATTATTATTTTAATGTTCTATTTGGAGGTAAATGAACACCTTAGCATTTACATTTTGTTAATTTTATTTGTATTCATAATAATAATATTCGTAACGTGTCCTGCGTAATGGACGTCAGGGACATTTTGGTGTTAAATCCATGTGAAGTTAACAACCACACAAAAACTTTTTTTTTTTTTTTGATGACCAACATCTCTGACAAGCTTCTACAGTCACGTCAAATAGTTTTTAGTCTCCCTTTTAATTTCTTATTTATGTATTTATTTTTTTATTTTGTATTCATTTATTGATTGATTGATTTATTTATTTAGTATTTTTTTATGTACTGTATTATTTATTTTCTATCTATTTATGTTTATTTATTTTCGTTTTTTAATTTATTTTAGTATTTTTATATATTATTTATTTTCTATTTATTTTTATGTATTTATTTTAGTATTATTTATTTTGACAGACTGGTTAACTCAATGTCCAATATAAAGGACACAAATGAATGGGCGGGTCTCAGGAGGATATAGGACACAATCTTGTGTCCTGGGCTTAACATTGAAGTGTTAAAGTGTTGAAGTGTTAACAAGTGTTGAAGGTATGAGAAAAAGGTTATCATTTAGTAATTTGGGTAATTTATTGTATTTAATTTAATATTTTCGTTTGATAACCCTGCCATTTCACGTTGCATTTAAAAGCCTCTGAGACCCACAGCTGCAGAATTGCAACATTTACTTAAAGGAAAAGTAAAGTTTTTTACAATTTGAGCCTTATTTCGGTAATAAAACAAGTTGTTTTACTCACCCATAGCACTTTGGTGTCATATGGAGCACTTCCGGAGATGTTTTAGATTAGCGTTAGGCTAACGCCGTTAGCCTAGCGTGACTTATAGCCATAGCTCAGGGCATTCCCCGAGCATGTAATATGCCCCGTGCGGGCTCCAAATAACACAAACTTTAGCACTTTTCATAGAAGCTCGATGTCTTTAGTCTACGATTTCGTTTGGTCAAAAGTGGCCTGTAATCCGAGATTTAGCCATAGTTTCGAGTAGATGAGGACGCCAGTGCGCATGCGTGGAGTGTGCTCTCAGCTCCCGGGATCCAAACATGGAACGCAAAGCTGTAAACTATGGATAAATCTCGGATTACAGGCCACTTTTGATTCAAACAAAATCGTAGACTAAACAGACCCCCCAGGATTTCGCGGGCATTTTTTGTGATTGTTGCGGGCTAAAATGCCTGAATTTGCAGGAGCTTTTCCAAAAAGTTGTGATGAAAGTTGCGGCGCTTTTAAGGTTTTTGTTGCGATTTTGTTGCGGGAAGAAGTGAAAGTAGCTTTAAATAGTTGTGATTTTCCCTTTTTGTAATTAAAATTGAGTAATATTTTGAATACTGAGTTATTACTAACAAAGAATAATACAAAGACACAGAGATCACAGATATGGTCCTAAAACAACCTTACCAATATCGAAAATAAATTACTACTAGGAGGGGAACTCTTTCGGCCGGTCTTTTGCTCTTATTTTTGTGGGCAAATGGCGCCGCAGACATGTTTCTTTGCCATTAGAAGCCGTGTCCCAATTCCCAGAGCACGCGGCTCGGAGCGTGACCCGAAGGGCATGTGCGTCACACATTTTGCCAGAACACCGGCGCGACAACTGCTGTCCCACTTCTTTTTTGTCCCATGCGCAGTTAACACGGTTGTTAAGCGGTCCGCGGACTGCAGTTGGGGCTGAGCAACTGCCTTGACTGCAGTCTGAGCCCCCTTCAGGCCGCGCTCCGAGCTGTGCGCTCTGGGAACTGGGACACGGCCGCAGTTTCGTTTTGTCACACGGAAGTAAGGCAGAAGGAAGTTGGTCGGCGTTCAATACGTTGCCGATGATTGGTCAAAATTGTAAAAAAAAAAAAAAAGTAAAAATTGCGGAAAAGTTGCGGTGATTGGCCAAAATTGCAACACCGCCCTGAATTCGCAGGGATTGGCTGAAGTTGCGTTGAAGTTGCAAATCGCAACATCGCGAATTCCTGGAGGGTCTGACTAAAGACATCGAGCTTCTATGATTTGAAAAGTGCTAAAGTTTGTGTTATTTGGAGCCCGCACGGGGCATATTACATGCTCGGGGAATGCCCCGAGCTACGGCTATAAGTCGCGCTAGGCTAACGGCGTTAGCCTAACGCTAATCTAAAAAATCTTCGGAAATGCTCCATATGACACCAAAGTGATATGGTTGAGTAAAACAGCTTGTTTTATTACCGAAATAAGGCTCAAATTGTAAAAATATGTTACTTTTCCTTTAAAGCTGTCTAGTAGTGCCTCACACTGACTGAATGTAACAAAAACTGCATTTCCCAGCAGCCCACACTCTGCACTGCATCATACAACATTTTTGGAGGGAAATTTTTAATACTGGAGAGAATATCACATTCCAAAGTCAAATGACACAGCTGCCTTCTACTGACCACCCTGCTCTCTTTTCTGGATAAATTTTAACCAATCTAAAAGTAAGTATACAACCTGTAATATTATTTTTCTTTCATTCATAACATGTTTAGTGTTAGAAAAGTTAAATATATTTAAAAAAAAAGTATAATACACATGATTTAGAGTGATTTACGTAAATGTTGCAAAAACGCAACACTGGGTTACAAAGGGTGCACCTTTTACACAGAGGATCCCTATTGTGAAGTGGCTGTTCACAAGAGGATGTACCAACACAGACGGGAGAGCCAGAGTGGACCTCAGTCTGCCGTACATCTCCACCTTAAAGCCACCGGCCACTCCTTTGAGGACAGTGAGGTACAGGTTAGTACCAAGGGAGTGTGCGGGGTAAGCCTGCTAGGTCTGAGCTTGGCATATCAGGAGATACGGTCATGAAGCTCACATCAACACTACCTACAGGACAAAACTACAATGTGTATGCAGACAACTTTTTCACCTCTGTGCATCTGCTTGTTAAACTGCTCGAGTGTGGCATACACTTTGTTGGCACTGTTCGTCCTGGGCGTGTGCCAAGCCTCAGGTTAGCAGAAGAGAAGGAGCTGAAAAAACAAGGAAGAGGAAGCTTTGACTTCAGAGTGTCGGAAGAACACAACATCTGTGCAGTGAGGTGGTATGATAACCGCTCAGTCACACTTCTCTCCACTTTTGATGGCCCAAACCCAGTCGACAAGGTTGCACGGTGGAACAAAACCACCAAGTCCTTCACTGAAGTGAGAAGACCATCAGTTGTGAAGATGTACAATAAATTCATGGGTGGGATGGACTTGCTGGATTCCTTCACAGCCAAGTACAAGTTGCACATGAGGTGCAAACAGTGGTACATGTACATCTTTTGGCACACCATCATCATTGCTGTGGTAAATGCTTAGCTGCAATACAAGCGCGACTGCAAGACCCTGCAGATCCCCTACTGCTGCACATTTATTTTTATCTTTACTTTCAATGCACATTCTATTGCACATTTCACTGCTGCATCTTCCATTGCACATTTTTGATGCACACTGCACATTTTTGGACATCTGTAAATGGGTATTTATTTATTCTGTTGCACTGCTTTCAGATTTTAGATTTTATATTCTAGATTTTAGATTTTTGTCTTAGATAGTTTTTGTTTTGTTTCGTCTTTATATTGTATTTGGGGCCAAGCAGCAAAGCTGCGAGGCACCCATAGTGTTTCTACTGATTCCTATTATTATTATTGGGGCCAAGCAGCGCTAAGCTGCGAGGCACCTATAGTGTTTGTATTGATTCTTATTATAAAATATTCTTCTGCCTCTGGGAGTCTATGGCAACCCTTAGAACCATCTGGTAAAAAGTTGTGAAATTTGGCATGCACATTCCAGCCAGTCTCCTCATTACCCACAGCAATTTATAGGCCCCCACCCCAAACCCTCTAGCGCCACCAGCAGGTCAACAGGTCAATTCTATGCACCCGATACTGACCTTTCACGCACGTTGCTAGGCAACGCCCTGCTCTTAATTGATTTGGCCGAAGTGAGCTCATATCTCAGGAACCCTTCATAGGATTATTTTCAAACTTTTCAAAGATGTTTGCGTCCTTCCCAGGATTCCCCACAAAACATTACAGGGCCCCAGCTCAAACCCTCTAGCGCCACCAACAGGTCAAAATTTGAGGGACATTTCTGCTTGTAACTTTTGAACCGTAAGTCCGATTTTCAAAAATGCACGTCATCAGATAAGGCTGGGTCACTGCTTGGCCCCACATTGCTGCTTGCAGCTATATTTTGTACACTGTATTTTTTGCACTACCTGGCCATAGAGAAACGAAATTTCGATTCACTGTTGAACACATATGGCAGAAATGACAATAAAGCTCACTTTGATCTTTGATCTTTGTGCTGAACAGGAGACGGTTCCAGCTCTCTGCCTCTCTCATTCAAACTAACAGCGTAAAGAGAAATAGACTTTCAGTGCATGAGGAAAGATCACCACTAAGTGCTAAAAAGATCGTGTAAAGATAGTGCACCGCCGAGATTAAACCATTACATACTGCTTTACGCAAAACTAATTCAGTTTCTTCAAACATAGCTCAGTTTAATCAGTGCGGTTTTGGTTAATATTTTAATTATTAATCATTGTACAAAACTAGAAAACAACTTTCAAGGAGCAAGGTAGATTAGTAACTTCTAGTGATTTATTTTATTTTTATTTTTTTGAGTCACTACAGCTGGTGCATTGGTACATTGGCTATTATTATTATTGGGGCCAAGCACCGAAGGTGCTACTGATTCTTCTTCTTCTTCTTATTATACATTATTCTTCCACCTATGGGAGTCTATGGCAACCCCTAGAACCGTCTGGTAAAAAGTTGTGAAATTTGGCATGCACATTCCAGCCAGTCTCCTCATTACCCACAGCAATTTATAGGCCCCCACCCCAAACCCTCTAGCGCCACCAGCAGGTCAAAGTTGCAGGAATTTTCAGGAATTTTCTGCATTGCTAGGCAACGCAGAAATGTACCTTTGATCTGTCTCTGATGTGTCTTTGATCTAGCCGAAGTGAGCTCATATCTCGGGAACCCTTCATAGGTAGCTTGGGAGCCTGGAAAGCCTGGCTAACAGACCCTGTTAGACCCTGTTAGACCCTGTTAAACCCTGTTAGACCCTGTTAAACCCTGTTAGACCCTGTTAGACCCTGTCAGACCCTGTTAAACCCTGTTAGACCCTGTTAGACCCTGTTAGACCCTGTTAGACCCTGTTAAAACCTGTTAGACCCTGTTAAACCCTGTTAGACCCTGTTAGACCCTGTCAGACCCTGTTAAACCTTGTTAGACCCTGTTAGACCCTGTTAAACCCTGTTAGACCCTGTTAGACCCTGTTAGACCCTGTTAAACCCTGTCAGACCCTGTTAGACCCTGTTAGACCCTGTTAGACCCTGTTAAACCCTGTTAGACCCTGTTAGACCCTGTCAGACCCTGTTAGACCCTGTTAAACCCTGTTAGACCCTGTTAAACCCAGATTGGCTGTCATGACAAAGCGATAATACATGCTGAGGCCTACATGCACCTTTGGTGCTTGGCCCCACATTGCTGCTTGCAGCTATTATTATTATTATTATTATTATTATTATTATTATTATTATTATTATTATTATTATTATTATTATAAACTGACTTAAAACCACTCTTTGTTTCTTAGGACAGTGTCCACCAAAATGTCTTTTCTATTTGAATGGATTTACAGAAGATTCAGCAACATATT
>JAVJIX010000125.1:2407500-2547500 GCA_036785185.1 Paratrypauchen microcephalus
AGTGAAACTGTTTTAACTGTTTTAATGTTTTTAGGCTCTCCTGTCAGACGAGACCATCTCCACTGTCCCGGTGCTGATTTTGGGGAATAAAATCGACCGAGCTGAGGCTGTGAGTGAAGGAGATCTGAGGGGAGCCTTCTGTCTGGATGGACAACTCACTGGAAAGGTACTAAGGCCGCTTCTCATTTCTCTTTCCTTGCTTCCTTCTCCTCGATTCTGCAGGAAATAGGTGAGGAAGTCCCGCCCACAGAGGAGACACAAGGAGGAGAAAGGATCTAAACCAGGGGTCGGCAACCCGCGGCTCCGGAGCCACATGCGGCTCTTTGATCGTTTATCACGGGGGGTTATGTTCTAAAAATAACCCACGACAAGCAAAATCTGCGAAGCTTTATATTTTACAATAATTCTCCATGTTTTAAGGCTGTAAACGCCTCACCACACACATTCTACACTTTTCTCAGACTGGAATTAACGTTTTCTCACATTTCTCTTTTGTTTAAACACTCAAATGTTCGTAGATTTTCAACAAAAAAGCACAGTATTATAGAACGAAACCAAAGTGTATTTCATGTGTACAGTGGTCCCTCGCTCTATCGCGGTTCACTTTTCGCGGCCTCACTGTTTCGCAAATTTTAAAAAAATTTTATTATTATTTTTTTTAATAGTGCAACATTTTTTATAGTGTAACATTGTGTTTTGCGTCCTGATTGGCTAAGAGACTGTATACCCAGGACTAAATTTGGACTAAACCAGGTCTAGACCAGAACTAAACCAGGTCTAGACCAGGTCTAAACCAGGACTGGCCCTGGACTAAACCGGGACTGGACCATGTCTAGACCAGGATTAAACCACCACGTGCTGCTCTTTGCTGGTTTCGTGCGGCTGGTTTGTGGCTCGGACTGAGAGGACGCGGTCCGGGCGCCGCCGTTCTATCTCGTGCTCGCGGCCCCGATGTACGAGCGGCCTCGCGCCGGTCGTGCTGCTCTGTCACGGATTTGACCACGATGAGGGGTGCACGTGTCGCGCACTTCTCCAAGGGGTTGGTGCGCGTCGCGTCCCGGGACGTGGCAGTGCCGTTGGATGAGCGCGGTGCTTCCTGCGGATCCAGTGACTCATGTCTCCGCTCCCCTCGCGCGTCCGGCGGGGCTCCCGGAGCCGTGTCTCCCCCCACGCTTCACTATTAATACATTTTGTTGAAAATCTATGAAAGTTTGAGTGTTTAAACGAGAGAGAAATGTGAGAAAACGTTAATTCCAGTCTGAGAAAAGTGTATAATGTGTGTGGTGAGGCGTTTATAGCCTTAAAACATGTGAAATAATTGTAAAATATAAAGTTGTCCTACTTCGCGGATTTCTCTTATTGCGATAAATGAGGGATTACTGTATTTCACAGTTCTTATGACCGAGCCTCTTCGTCCTGGCACCGCTTCGCTGTGGCGGGTTTTGTCGGGGAGAAAACTTGCAAACATACAGCACTTCAGAGTCACACTGCGATCCAACATTTATATAAATCTGTCAAACTGAACACATTCTGTACAGGAGACACGGAGGAGAATGACTGACGAATCAGCAAAGGTCTACAGTCCCTTAGCCAATCAGGACGCAGAAATGCGCGTTGATACGCGATAAAAAAAAAATTGGAATAAAAATCCACGAAACAGCGAGGCCACGAAAAGTGAACCACGATGTAGCGAGGGACCACTGTATTTAATTAAAATGTATTTTATTTTAGTTCATTCATTTTCAAAATGTAATTCTATGGCACAAAGGTAAAAAAGTCGTTATATACAGTGTTATTTCATTTTAAATTTCAAAAGGGTTTTGTGGCTCCCAGTGTTTTCTTTACTGTGTGAAACGGGTCCAAACAGCTCTTTGAGTGGTAAAGGTTGCCGACCCCTGATCTAAACTCCTCACTGAGACCAATAAAAGTTTGATTTTCTCTGTTTGCTCCTGAAGCCTCCCTCAGGTTTACTCCTTTTTTCTGTGGTTTTCTTTGGGACGACACTTAATATAACACTTGACTGACAGCTGAAAAATGGAGAATCGAGGAGAAGAATCAAGGCGAAGGAAGCGAGGAAAGAGAAATGAAACGCTTTTTTTTTTCATGATTTATGCCTATTATGGTCAGCAGAGGGAGCTATTACGCCACTCTCTTGAAGTTAAATAGCGTTCCTAACATTTTAAAACTATTTGCACTGTGTAATTTTTCCGTTGGGGGTCCGTCACCTGCTTGTTTCCATGGAGATGTCATTGCTCTGTCTGGAATGTTCCACAGTGTGACTTTAAACAGCTCAACTTTACATTTATTCAATTACAGGTGGTTTTATTGGTCAGAAATGCCTAGAAAAACACATTCTGACTGTGAGCGGGGTCGACGCTCCACAGATCTAAGCCGTAACTTGGTCTGGTTTGGTCTCCATGAAGATAGAAAGGTTTAATGCCATACTGTGAAACATTCCAGAAAAAGCAATGACGATTGACTGATCCTCTACCAGAAGTTACACAAAGCACCTTTAAAACACATACATTTCTTTTTTTTTCTTTTTCTTCACAGGGAAACGTGTGTCTGGAGGATATGAACGGTCCGAGACCTTTGGAGATCTTCATGTGCAGCGTTCTGAGGAGGCAGGGCTACGGAGATGGCTTCAGGTGGCTCTCCCAGTACATGGACTGAGGGTAAAGCAATTAAAGCTGCACTGCGGAACTTTTCTACCACCCGCCTGTGTCCGTGGAGATGTCAGTACTGTGGAGCATTCCAGGCAGAGCAATGACCCATAGAAACCAAAAGGTGACGGATACTCCAGCGGAAAAGTTACACAGTGCACCTTTAACCTTTCCTTCACAGATTCATTTTAAAATAGTTGCCTCTGTTACTTTGTTTGTTTTAAAAGATATTAAAATGTGAAGGGAAATGACACAAAATGTATAAAGAGTTTGTTCACATTTGCTCACAGACCAGATAAAAATGGATTAAACTGGGACTAAACCAGAACTAGACCAGGACTAGACAAGGACTAAATTAGGACTAAGGTCGTTTTCACACCAGGAAAGTCCGATAGTTCACTTGCTTTCGTCCGGACCAATTTTTAAAATGTATTTATTTTTTTTATTTTGGTGCGGTTCGCTTTCACACTGCACTTTTTTTCCAAGTGGACCAACGTCTATAAACAAAACCACGTGTGCTGAGGTCGCTCAGCCATTGGACAGAAATGAGGCGTGTCAAAACATCGTGTCCAAACACGTGAAGGAGGAGAATCATGGCGTTACTGTTTTCAATGTAGTCATAGCGATATGGTTTGCTCAGTTTTTACAGTTCGCACAAATGTTTGAGCAGCATCGTGAGGTTTACACTATTTTACAATCAATTTCCAAACGACGAAGACACAGGGCAAGACGACTACGGAGGACATCGCTCATGTGCGCATCAACTTCTGACTCTTGCTCTTCACGCAAAACGTAAGTAAACCTCATTTAGTTTAGTTTAGTTTAGTTTAGTTTCGTCAGCCTCGGTTTCCCATAATGCTCGGCATACGATGGGAGCTCGTTAAGTACAAAAAGCCAACTTGTGTCGGATCGAGTCCGGTCTGCATTCTCACCTCAAACGAACCGCACCAGGATTCGAATGGAACCGTGCCGAGACCGAGCTTTTTAAGAAGAAGAAGAAGCGACTTTATTGATCTCACACAGGAGAAATTCTTCTCTGCATTTAACCCATCCTCTTATTAGGAGCAGTGGGCAGCACATTACTGCGCCCGGGGACCATCTCCATGATCTTGCTTCGGCTTGGTCAGGACCTAAGCCTACAGGATTTTACCTGGAGCAGGTTTTAGGTGGTCTCGGTTCGCTTGTTTGCTCCGGATCGAGATTTTTGGTTTTTATTCACACCAGCCCAAAAGGTCAGAATCAAAGGAGCAAACGAACTCTGGTTCGTTTTAAACCAACCAAACAAGGCAGGTGTGAAAACGACCTTAATCAGACACTAAACCAGGACTAGACCAAGACCATTATATTTAGGTCAGGTTCAGGTTATGTTCTTATGAAACAAAACTACATACAACAGTTATTTATTGTCACATTTATAGATTTTATTTCTATTTATTCACTGGGTTTCGTGCTTTTTGTTCACCTGTCAGAACATTTTCGCCTACAGCCTTTGTAAATAGTGCAGTTTGTATGAAGCAAATGTAAAAAAAAAAAAAAAAGTTATTAAAAGCTAATAAAATAGAATGACTGTATGAAAATGTGTGAAGAAAATATGAAAATGTAAAGATGTTAAGAAATGTAAAGAATTATTTTTATGAAGGAGAAATAAACAGTTTTGACCCGTACTGTGAATATTGTATAATACAGATAGTTGTATAGTTGTGTACCCTCAATTCTCATTCCTCATTTTTCTTCACCTTCATTTCTCTCCTCGATCCTCCATTTTTCAGCTGTCAATCAAAATGTCAGATCCATTTCCTGTAGAATCGAGGAAACGAATCGAGAAGGAAGCGAGGAAAGAGAGTTCTCCTCTGCTCTTTGTCGATTCATTTGTCCTTTTGGTTTCTAGTTTGGGATTTTTGTGTTTGGTTAGGCGACCCACTGCCTCTCTGTATTTCCTGGGGTCACTCAACTTTTCATCACCGTTGGTGTAATTCAACTTTGGTTCACAAGGTGTCGACCTGGGTTTACAGTCTCGCATGTTAAACCTTTCCAGCAGTTTACCAATATAACTCTGTTGTGACATATTCACACCCCCATTACGCTGGTCAAAAGTGATAGCTAGAAAATTCTTCAGTCTGCCAAAATCTTTCATCTGGAATTTCCTAGTAAGCATCTGTTTGACAGTTTTTAGAGTTCTCTCATCACTGGCAGCAACAACCAAGTCATCAACCCATATCAATGATCACTTTCTCATGTTTTGTTTCTCTCTTGTAAACACAGTGATCAGCCTCAGTCATGTAACATTTTGCACACACACACACACACACACACACACACACACACACACACACACACACACACACACACACACACACACACACACACACACACACACACACACACACACACACCTTAGTCTTGGTTCAGACCTGGTTTAGACCTGGTTTAGTCCTGGTTTAGACCTGGTGTAGTCTTGGTTTAGTCCTGGTTTAGACCTGGTTTAGTCCTGGTTCAGACCTGGTTTAGTCCTGGTTCAGACCTGGTTTAGTCCTGATTTAGACCTGGTTTAGTCTTGGTTTAGTCCTGGTTTAGTCCTGGTTCAGACCTGGTTTAGACCTGGTTTAGTCCTGGTTTAGACCTGGTTTAGTCCCGGATTAGTCCCGGTTTAGACCTGGTTTAGACCTGGTTTAGTCCTGGTTTAGTCTTGGTTTAGACCTGGTTTAGTCCCGGTTTAGTCCCGGGCCCCTGCTGTCAGCTAATCTGTCCTTTTGATGCAGAAATACAGTAACACGATAATCTGACTCACCCCATAAGAACGCGGTCAGCTCCGTAGTCACATTTTGCCGTGTTGTCGATAGTTCGCGTATCCACGTGTATCGCGCTGTATATCCACAGACTTTAATTATCTGGCGCTCCAGAGAAAGGGACATATCCCGAGCGTATCGGCGAATTTTGCTGAAAGGTGAGTGATTTTCATGCCTGCAGAGAAGCGGCGAAGCAAGTACTACAGCAACTTGACTTGCGGTGACTTCGCTGCGTGTGACCTCGTTGTGTCCTCCAGGGCGCATGCGCAAAAAATCAGATAAAAAAAAAAAATCGGAATTGCGCATTAAGCCCTGACGATCGACTGACACTTGGCCCCCGAGCTACCGGTCGATTGCGATCGACGCATTGAGCACCCCTGGTTTAGCCCATACAATGACCTCTCCAATTTACACACCATTTTCTCATTAGTCTGAGATTTTACATCATACCCCTTTGGCTGTTCCATGTAAATTTCATAATCAATCGGTGCATGTAGGTAGGCAGTTTTAACGTTTAACTGCTGTTCCTGTTCCTGTTGCTGCTGCTGCCGTTGTTGTTGCTGCTGTTGCTGCTGTTGTTACTGTTGTTGTTGCTGTTATTTCTGTCGTTGTTGCCGTTGTTGTTGCTGCTGTTGTTGTTGCTGCTGTTTATTACTGTTGTTGTTGTTGTTCCTGTTGTTGCTGCTGTTCCTGTTGCTGTTGCTGCTGTTTTTTTTTTTTTTTCCTGGCGGCATGGTGGCTGAGTGGCTAGCACTCATGCTTCACAGCAAGAAGGTTCGGGTTGCCCGGGCCTTTCTGTGCGGAGACTGCATGTTCTCCCCGTGTCTGGGTGGGTTTCCTCCGGGTACTCCGGTTTCCCCCACCGGCCTAAGCATGCGCCGTGGGTGAAATCCTCCAGCTTAGGGCCTGACCAAAGCCTAAATAACAAAACAAAATCATGGGGATGGTCCCTGGGTCAAATATAGAAACAACTTCTCTTGTGCGAGATCAAATAAGGTCAATCTTCTAATCCTTGACCACTGTAAGGCGCTTTGTGTTACAATTTTGTATGAAAAGTGCCTTATAAATATTGTTTGATTGATTGATTGATTGATTGATTGATTGAACGTCCATCTGATGGAGGATCAAACCCTCCTGAGCAGCTTTCTGCATTAACACTCTCACACTGGTAAGGTTGGCAGTAGGAGAAAAAGTTTCTCCATAATCTGCACCCATCTCCTGACTATACCCTTTGGCAACATAGCGGGCTTTGTACTTGTCAGATCCATCAGCACTGCCATAGCATACACCCATCTACCCCCCACTGCTTTCTTGCCCTCAGGTAGAATGGTCAGGGTAAATGTATTGTTTTCCCTCAATGACTGCATTTCCTCATCCATTGCATCTACCCACTCTCTTGAGTTGGAAAAAGTCACAGCTTCTCTGAAAGTCTGAGGTACATTAGAAACCATCTTATAACAATAATCAGTGCTGAACTGCGCCTGATCACCCCCCCCATAGAAATCTGGCCTCCTTCTCTCTCTACTTAGGGTATCTGGAGAAAGTGATTCTGTCTTAACCTCTACTGGCTGTAGGCTTATCTGGTTTGGGTCTAGGCTAGTCTCAGGAATGTCACACTGCTTGGGTTTGTCAGGGTCAGGTCTGGTTGTACTATACTGCACACCGACATCATCATCATCATCAGACACATCATTAGTCTCCCGTCCCTCATCATTCGACATAAACCTCACCAGTCTGTGTTTCATCGCTTTTCTACAGTCAGGATAGTAGACCATATAGGCTGGGCTGTTCTTATCATACCCAATGAAAATGCCTTTGTCAGATCTTGAGTCTAGCTTCTTCCTGTCCTGTCTATAGGCATAACACACAGTACCAAATGTCTGCATCCTGGACACACTGGGTCTCTTTCCTGTCAGCATAAAATAAGGTGTCTGTCTGGTGCGATTGTTGAAACATCTATTCCTCACCACTGCTGCTGTCTGGACTGCGTACGGCCATAGCTCCTTGGGTAAATGGCTTTCTAAGGCTACGTCTACACGACAACGTTCCTGGATTTTTTTTTTTTAACGCGGGTTGAAAAAAAAATTGCGTCCACACACGTGTCGGATCAGGAAATATTCGCGTCCAGAAGAAAACGCAATACTACAAAGAGCGCATGCGCATAAAGTCCTTTCTCTTCTGTAAACAAACAAACACAACAAGACAGTAATGATGGCCATCGCACGCACTAAAGCCGACTCTCGTTTGGACCGATGATGAAGTAGAGTTACTTCTGCGGGTTACGCTGGATTACAAAACAGTATCAGCAGAACGTCGACTGGGAGTCCTGCCAAAGCAAATACTCGGACATTATGTTGGCTTTTCGGCGAGAATATGCAACCGGGGACACGGCTGCAGGGAAGGATTTACCTCACAACCCCCATACCATCACCAAAGGGCAGCTAACCACAAAACTGAAGACAGTACGGAACAAGTACAGACATGCCGTTGACTCTGGGCATCGCAGTGGCCACGGGCGTGTGGTCCGGTTATATTTTGAACTGTGCGAACAAATCTGAGGTGGATCGCCAGCTAAAGTTAAAAGTAAAAAAACTGACAAGACTGCTCTACAAATATGAATATAAACATTTTATGACATCAACTGCTCTCTTTGAGTATCAATCTCGGGTCTCCCACGTGACAAACCGTAGCAAGCCCTCTCCCCCACGGACTTGTCTTGATACCGATGGTAAAAACATACTTAAAAACCTCAACATTCAGCACTGGTATAGGACTTAACTTACGTATTTAAGCGCTCGGCGATCTTCTGCCACGCCATGTCTCTCGCCTTGGTTATTGCCTTGTGTTGCAGAGTTCCAAATGCAACTTTTGTTCTGATGCGCTGAAATAATTGGCCCGAATCTTCGTCATGATCGCGTTTTCGACAGTCCCTTGTTCTGGGCTTCTTATGTCCCCCGTGCACGCGCCTAGGCCAGGACTGGATAGGCCTGGCTGAAGTTAGCACCGCTGAGGCGCAGCTAAACTGTGTTAGTGGAACGACTTCAGGCTTTAGTCTAAGTTGCCGCTTCTTCAGGCGAGGCTTAAAACCACTTAGGCACCGCTATGTTTAGCGATGTTAATGGAATACCCCCCCAGCTGTAGTGACTCAAAAAAATAAAAATAAAATAAATTACTAGAAGTTACTAATCTACCTTGCTCCTTGAAAGTTATGTTTTCTAGTTTTGTACAATGATTAACAATTAAAATATTAACCAAAACCGCACTGATTAAACTGAGCTGCGTTTGAAGAAACTGAATTAGTTTTGCGTAAAGCAGTATGTAACGGTTTTATCTCACTCTTAGCACGCTAGCTAGCCTTCAAAATCCGATATTTTTTAGCATTTTCTTTCAGTAATTAGATTGTACACTCTAAATATGAATGTGTTAAAAACACCACAACATGTGTTGAATCTCACAGCTGATTTCGCTCTCAGCTCTCGGGACCCAAACATGAAAGGCAAAGCTGTAAGACGTTTGGACCATCGTGTTTGCAGTACCCACTTCAGTCAGGACGACTTTTTAAGAAGAAGAAGAAGAAGTGAACTTTATTGATCTCACACTGGAGAAATTCTTCTCTGCATTTTAACCCATCCTATATATATATATATACATATATTAGGAGCAGTGGGCAGCACACACATTAGGGCGCCCGGGGACCATCTCCATGATCTTCTTGCTTCGGTTTGGTCAGGACCTAAGCTGGAGTACCTATGGTGCATGTTTTGGGTTGGTGGGGGAAACCAGCAAAGGAAAAGAAAGAAGGCCAGCGGATTCAGCGCACGATTCTGAGAAGTAATGTGAAACCGATGGCTGTTCTCTGGTGCTCCTCAAACTGTCTCCGCTTCATTTTTTCTAATACCTCCTCATCCGTATACTCAGGCACAAAACGATAGGAACGGCCATCATACTCAAATAAGTCCTCTTCATTCTCAAAACTCAGTTCAAATAAGTTAACACATCATTTATATACTTTTGGGTTGTTATTACCCAGTTGCATAGAGTACTGTTAACCATACTGCACAGATGAGTTGGAATCAATGGTGCTACTGTAGAGAGGGTGAGCAGCACCAAATTCCTGGGGGTGCACATCAGTGAGGACCTCTCCTGCGGACGGCCCTGGGTCCGAATGATGTGCAATTTCCAACTTAGACTCTTAGACGAATACCCCACGTGATAGGTGGGGTGTGCAGTCAATCTGTGGCGGGACGTAAAACCTTTCTTGTGCTCTCATAGGTCTGTGAGCTGTCAACAAGGCGGGACCAGGTGCTGGGACTGGGAGTGCTTTGTGACATAATACTGGGACTGGGAGTGCTGAATCTAGACACTTTGTGACATATTTCATCTTTTTTAATATAAGTATATTGCATAAGTGTTGGTGCTGAACATCAAATGTTTGTTTTATTTTATTTATTATTTTATTATATGCTCTAGTACAATGCATGATTGAATGACATGTCACCCATGAAACATCTTGGAATAAACAACAACAACAAAAACTTAATACACTGTGGTAGTGGCTATTTTTAGAAAGGATGTGCTTTTGATGTCTGCTGAGGGCTGTATGATTATTTGTGTATGAACAAAATGACACTTTGTGACAACCCCTGTAACATTATCTGTCTTGGTCCTGCTTGGAATCAATAAAAAGTAAAATAATGTAACATAAGACATTGATGTTTTTAACGTTTTGAATGATCAGTATCATCTGTGAAGCTTTACAGTATAATGAACTTTCCCCCAGCACTAAATGTGTACTGTAATAGTAATATAATGAAGTTGGAAATTGGACAGAATTGAATTGAATTGATGACCATATAATAACCAGAGAAAAGGCAGTATGTAAATTTCCAAACAAAGATTGTATTTTTTATGTTCTTCAATAAAATCAGACAGAAAGTATAGATAAATAATAAATAATATAAATAAATAAAAAGTATAAAGACAGTAGTAGTAATAACAAGAAATATATACAAATATATTTAAAAAATATATAAAAGGGCAAACAGGCAATCAATGTACAGAGTATATTTTAAACATACCATTACCATGTGTATGTTTACTGTGTGTATGTTTACTGTGTGTATGTTTACTGTGTGTATGTTTACTGTGTGTATGTTTACTGTGTGTATGTTTACTGTGTGTATGTTTACTGTGTGCTATACAATGAAATCCACTTGACTGGACTTCAATTAATAAACATGCAAAGACAAACATTAATAACAAACACATCATCATGTGCACACACATCTATATACTCTATATACACTATATACATTAATCATATATATACATACATACATATTTACATTTATCATTTTCTTTCCTCCACCCATCTTTTTCATTCAGCCTCATAAAAAGGAGACTGCTGAAACCCTTTCCAGTTCCTCTCCTTTGCCATGCCCTTGTCTCTGTACATGGAGAACACTTTAGACGGGCAGTAAATGTATTTCCCCGCCACCCCAGGGAAGGCTGTGTGGACATGAGGGCTATTCGGCCCCTGTTTAAGTTCTAGCCGGCAAAATCGACAGAGTCACCCCACTGGCCCTTGCTGAGGTGCTGGCCTTTTCCTCTTCTCCACCTTTTCTGCCACACGTGTCTTTGTGGCATCAAGCTCCCTCTGAAAGAATTCTGTCTTTGCAAAGTCTTCAAAGGTCAGAGAGCCTCTCAGCAGAGTAAGTCTCATGCACCCTCTTTGAGCAATAGAAGTAGCGCACAGGGCCCTGTTGATAAAAGAAGTGGACAGTAGATCCATCAGTCTCATAATGAGACTTGGGCTGTCCACAGGCAAGGCAGGTCTTAGTCTGCTTTTTCTTCTGCTCGGGGTGCTGCTGCTGTTGCTGCTGGTGACGCTGCTGCTGTTCCACAATGCCCCTCACCATACTCTGGAGTACAGGCACGTGGTAGAGCTGGAGAGTTCCACCGTACCTGTACATGGTGCCATCTCCAAGCTGTGCACCCTCTGTATGCGCCACATCTTCAACATGGATGGTTTAAAAAGTGGGACATTGTCTGTGGCCAAGTGAAAGTGTTTCAACACCTTCTCTACTCTGTCAAGAAGCTCTGTTGGTGCTGCAGTGCTCTCTTATATGTTTTTTGGTGGGATTCGGTGGATGGATCCCACAGAGCACGTAGGCATCCTGGAGCTTTTTCAAGTCCTCCTGGTCCACAACCATGAAGGCAGCAGAGAGCATCTGGCAGAAAGTGGCATACAGAGGGTGATGCTCTGAGGTGCACTCCTGTGAAAATCGCCTCATGCAGTGGAACAAATCCAGCTTGACACCAATTGCTGGATTGTAATGCATGCGAGAGGCACAGGAGTTCTCCAGTTGTCCAGAGGTGGCCCAAGTGACCATAGCAGGGGTGGTTTTCCAGGCATCCCAGTGCAGATGCTCACCGTGGATGGTGTCAGGTATCCTAAATGGTGCACAGCAATCCCTGAAGTCACAAAGATGAAAACAAAAATGAAATTCTGACTTAAATATATATTTAATTAAAATAACATTGGCTGTTAAAAATAGCAGTGACGGCATAATGGTGGCAGTTTTAATATATACTTTTTTATACATTTTCATTGCATTTCATACTGCTTACTATGTGTAGGTTGTGCTCTTTTTCTTCTTTGTGTTATTGTCTGTTTGTCCCTGTATGTCATGCTGCTACTACACTTCAATTGCACAGCTTGGGATTAATAAAGCATATATATATATATATATATATATATAATATATATATTATATATATATATATATATATATATATATATATATTATATATTATATATTATATATATATATATATATATATATATATATATTATATATTATATATTATATATATATATATATATATATATATATATATATATATATGGTTGCTCTGACCTGTCCATCCAATGGATGTTTATTCATGACTGTATACGTCATTTCACAAAAGCCCCTTAATTTTAAGAAGCCCCCTTGGGCGAAGCCAACGAACACAAAACATCTGTATCAGTATTTCCCTGACAAGATATTATCACTCTACAACACGAAGACTAGACACATTATCAATAAACCTGTTCGTGTTCATTCATAATTTGCCACGTTATGACACAAAACATCTCGACTTTGTAACACTGAATTGCAAGATTAGCAACGAACTGCAAAGTCAATATAAACGGAAAAATGCTTAAGAAGACACGACATTACTTTGTTTTCCCGTGGTTTGCAATTTCCAATTGAAATCTTACCTTGAATCAAAGAAGAACACGGAGTGTAAATCCTCTTAGCAGAGAATAGAGTGAGGAACAGCGCCAAAATACGTAGAGGCCAAAAATATATTGCATCCGTAGTGGTTTAGCACCATTGAAAATGAATGGGAAACGGTTTAGGGCCGTTTAGCTAAACTTTCCCCGACTGCGGCGCGGGCTCCAGTACATAACCTTAGACTCCAGTAGGCCAATGACAGCGACAACTGTCTATCGTATTTACGTCTGTGAGCTCTCCTGTCCCTCTACATAAAAAAACAAAGTAGCTTTTGTGTCACAAAGCGGTCCGTTTTAAATTATCACGCTATCCAAAAATAAATACGCTTCTTACCTTAAACAGTCGAATCAATCTCTCCTCTTGTCCTCTCCGTGGTAAACGCTCTGAGAGGTTTCTCATTTCGCAGGTCCCGGCACGGGGGGCCCCCGCCCAGCTCAGAAGGCTAGACGATCCCGAGCCGCGATTGGCCGGAGGCGCAAGAAGCCGGGGAGAACGTTAGACAGTCCCGAGCCGCGATTGGCCGGGAAGGATAGACGGGATAGACAAAGGGATGCTCTCATTGGACGTCTACGTTGCCCGCGATTGCACTTTCTAGTGTCCGGGTCCTGCGGACGCGGACAGTGAATACTGTATCACTGGCAAAGAGGGCTCAGAAGCGCCTCTATTTCCTCCGCAAACTGAGGAGAGCTGGAGCCCCTCCACCCATTATGACCACCTTCTACCGAGGCACCATTGAGAGCGTCCTGACCAGCTGCATCACTGTGTGGTACGGGAGCTGCACTGAACAGAACAGGAAAGCCCTGCAGCGCATAGTGAATGCAGGATCGCTGGTGTCTCTCTCCCCTCCCTCCTAGACATTTTTAACACCCGGCTCACCTGCAGAGCGTCCAGCATTGTGGGTGACCCGAGCCACCCCGCACATAGCCTGTTCAGCCTCCTGCCCTCGGGGAGAAGGTACCGGAGTCTCCGGGCCCACTCCACCAGGCTTTTAAACTGCTTCATCCACCAGGCTGTCAGGAGGCTGAACTCACACCCGAACTCCCACCTTACCCATCTCCCACCCCCCATCCCCCATATTGGCATAACCTGTATTCCATAAAAAGACCTATCACTCTAGACACTTTAAAAAAAAAAAACTGCTGCTAATGACTATTGCACTGTTGCACATTTACATTTACTACTGAATTTTTACTCCTGTTGCACTGTTGTTTACTACTGTTATTGCACTAGAATTACTACTGTTGCACATTTATTTTTATCTTAACTCCAATGCACGTTCTACTGCACATGACCATTTCACTGCTGTATCTTCCATTGCACATTTTTGATGCACACTCCACACTTTGGAAATCTGTATATAGGCATTTATTTATTATGTTGCACTGCTTTAAGATTTTAGATCTTAGACTTTAGTTTTAACTAGGGCTGTCAAACGATTAATTTTCTTGATCGCAACTAATCTCAGAAATTTCAGTTAATCGCGATTAATCGTGATTTATTTTGCATGTTTAAAATTGATATCTTGCAGTAAGATCGTTCGAATCTAAAGTTAAACTCACAATGCAAAGTATTTCTCACCATTTTTTTAATTTAAAAAAAGTGCAGAGAAAGGAAAAAGTAACAATGAACCAGTAATAGTGCTTACTTTGAGAAATTGTAAATGATTGAAGCCCGCTCGAGCTGCCTACGGATGCGTAGAAGGAACAAAATACTAGCAAACTCAAAATAGCGCGTTTAACCGACAATGAGTTTAATTAATACAACCAAATGAGCTGCATATAAGAGAACTCACGGGGCAGGTAACCGGGCCTCATGCCAACAGCGAACAGTTCAATGTCTTTGTTACACATCTGCTCCTTCACTGTACAGTGTCCAGGTTTACACCATTTCTCGTTCAGAAACAGCACTAGTTTCTTCTTCTTCCCGCTCTCCTCCGTCCTGTCTGCGCGCAGCAGATGAAAGTTGTCCACGGTGACGGTAGAGTCCGGGATTTGCGGTGTTAGCCATGTCTCCGTAAAAACAATGACGCTAGCGTCCCTGTACTCCTGCTGAAATCTAACGAGCGCCGCGAGCTCGTCCGTCTTGTTGGCGAGGGAGCGCACATTCCCCGTGATGACAGAGGGAAGAACGGGTCTGTAGCGTCTCTTTTCCCGGAGTTTACGTCCCGCGTGTCGTCCACAGCGTGTCGTCCACAGGATCTCGTCAGGGATAACATGCCCGTCTCGGGGGAACACAACAGCGCTGCGCAGCGCCATCAGCTGATCCTTTGTGTAGATGAGCGGAGGACGGGGTCCCTTACACATCTTAAGCCGAGTAAATAATCCACCAAAAGTGCAGAAAAAGTGCAGAAAAAGTGCAGCGCCGTGTGCGGCCCAAGCTTACGTACAGTGTTGATAAAAAATATTTACAAAAGTGGGGCAGTTTAAGGCAAAAAGTTAGGAAAGTGCAGGAGCGTTGTGACGGGCAGCCAGCTCGCGCCGGTGCCGGCAGTACTATGGATGGTAGAATTGCGGAAAATGCTGGCAAACTCTGATCGCGATTAAAAAAAAAAAAAAAAAAAAATTGTTCGCGATCATAACTTACATTAATCCAATCGCGATTAACACGTTAATATTCCCAGCCCTAGTTTTAACTTTAGATCTGTCTTCATATTGTATCTTGTGCACTGTATTTTTGCACTACTTGGCCAGAGAGAAACGAAATTTCGATTCACTGCATGTTGAACACATGGCAGAATTGACAATAAAGCTGACTGACTTTTGAAGATAAAAATTACAGCCACGGTGGTCACACTTGGACATGAAGAGCCAAACAGTAGTAGTGGTCTTAAGTACAAGTGCACCACTCACTCCCTTCTCCATGGAGACAGATGTTTAATGCCACACTGGATCAATTCAGTTGTAGCAACAACATCTGTTCAGACCAGCAGTAACCTTTTTTAAATTCTGCTCAACTAACAAAGCATCAAAATTCCAGTCATATAGCAAGAGTCTGAAGTTTATTTGACACAAATATGGCTGATACAGTGGTAGATAACAGTTCATAGATGGTCAGTAGATGATGTAGGTGCGGCTGTCAATCCCTGTAGCAGCCCAGGTAACGCAGGGGCTTTGGGGATTTTGGGGGGGGAGGGGGGAGTTCATGGCTACTACCAGCGTCATTCAGGGTTACCATGGTTTGTGCCTTCAAGAGTCATTCAGGGTGGAGTTATGGCTTATGGGCTCCCAGCATCAGTGGCGTTCTGACCAGAACTGTTCTGTAAACAGAAAGGCAGTTTTAATACAATTCTTATTGTAGTTTACTGTAGCCTCTATGAAGCTACCATCTGTAGTTAGACTGGCTGATCCAGCCCTGTTGCATTTCTCACATTAAACCACTGCCCAGCTACATTACTGCTGTCTGATAATGGGCCAGCTTTACCCAACAAAACCAGAGACTTCCACTTGTCAAGTGATGGCAAGACTGAGATTCAATTGGTGTAACCTTTAATGTGACAGTCACTGGTCAAGGGACTGCAGGTGGAAACTAGCATGTTTGCTTTTAAATCATGTGAACATTGTAGAAGTTAAAAAAAAAAAGATACCTCAGGGAGGGTTGAGTTGTCGGACAGGACCTGAACCTCTACTGCACCGCTTTTCTTACCTGAAATGATACATTTTAGCACAAAGTTAAGGGTGGCAATGTTATTCAAATTTTAAATTAAACCAAAGTCAGTTCCAGTCAAGATTTTGCTGAAGGAAAAAAAATATATACATGTTTTTTTTAAATCTATCATTTGTCAAGTTTCTCATTTCCTGGTTGGACATGGGCAGCAGATCTGACATAACTTAACCTGCCCTTGTTTACATTGTGGTTGTGTTTACACACCAATGCATAGAAACAGCAACAACTTTAGAGGGGTTCTGTTGTAGGATTAGTCGCTACTTTCTGCATTTTTCCACAAACTGCCACTTAACTGAAGCATAATTTTACAAGTACTATCCCACCAACACAAAACTCATGGAGCAGAAGGTAGTGCAGACCTGGGCACACCAGACTTGACCCATTTAATCAACTGATCTCAGTCTTCACACAGGTGAAGGTGTGCTCTTAGTTGGAACAAAAACCTGCAGCCACACCAGCCCAGGTCTGAGGTAGTGCAATACTCGCCCTTGAAAGTGCAGGTCATTATAATCCACCTTGTGACAGCACGTGGCAATACAAGAATTGCTCCACTGAGTTTTTAATCTCCAGTCACTACAATCACTTGGATCTTTTCAGCTCTACTAAAACAGGTGGAACAGAACAGTTTGAGCTTTGGAGATGTAGAAGCAAAAAGGAGCTTGTGTTAGTCAAACAACTCCAGGTATGTTTGAGACAGCGACCACGTTCCAACATTACTAAAAGCTCACATGGTCAATTTGGCGCAATATAGGACCTTTAATGCTCTACTGTGGAAACAAAGTTGGGTCACTACCTCCACACCAGAAGAGTTCTAGTGCACTTTAAAGAGAAGTTAAACATGGGTACAAAAGGTGTGTTGCATTGACTTACCTGGTTTATCTTTGGCAACCAGCGGCCCAACCGGCCCAACCAACTTAAGCGACTCAAGTAATTCCTCCTCAAGAGACCCTTTCACGCTTTTTAAATCTAAAAAAAAACAGTTACTTTAGCACACTCCAATAATCCACCATACCTTTCTGGTCATGTTTGACCTCGTCTTCACTGCCAACTATTAAAAATGCGTCAATTTAACACTAGAAGTTGCAGGAATTTTGACCCCCCCCCAAAGTCCTGGAGAAGGGTAAAAAAACCCTAGTCCAAACTGATGCCACAATCAACATCTCGTCCTTTGTAAATGCGTCCATTACCTGATGACTCAGCAGGGGAGGACTATTTGGTCAGTGCTACATTCTGACAGCACAAAGAGGGTAGTACTCACATTTACTCAAGTATATGTACTTGAGCAACTTTAGTTTTATCACAAGGTATTTTACTTCTACTTGAGTAATATTATAATGAAGTATCTGTACTCTTAATATTCCAATGAGTAAATATTTTAGTGGCAAAAGATTCATGTTGACATAAGTGTTTTCTGTAGCTCATTTTAATGGCATTTTCTTTGGGAAAAAAAATTAGGTTTTAGGGGCACTAATACATATAGACTCCAACCCCCAGGTTGAGATGCTGCTTGATATATATAAATGCCAGAAAAAAAAATAATGTCAAGTAAAATTTCAAAGGCACTTCGCTCCCTTTTTGCATAAAATTCCAAAACTTGTGATTATTCTGTTGTCAGAAGCATATGGGGCCATTACGTATGCCCCTCTGAAAATAAGGACCTATCCAACTTCTCAGCTGTCCTGTGTAAAATTGACAGAATGAAACTTCTGTTCCTGCATTTAACAGATTCAAAAATGAAACAAATCTCTCAAAATAAGCATCCCTGTAATCTCTAGCACATTTGATGGTATGCCATGAAGCATGCCCTCTCTGATCAAGCACAGGAAAACATTGCACTTTTGATTTCCATCTCGACACCCTTTATGCTAAAGAGAAAGTCAATTTTTCATCTACTTCTAGGAAGCAAACTTTGTCACTACTTCCTGGCTGGACATAGGCAGCAGATCTGACATAACTTTACCTGCCCTTGTTTACATTGTGGTTTGTGTTTACACACCAATGCATAGAAACAGCAATGACTTTAGAGGGGTTCTGTTGTAGGATTAGTCACTACTTTCTGCATTTTTCCACAAACTGCCACTTAACTGAAGAATAATTTCACAAGTGCTATCCCACCAACACAAAACTCATGGAGCAGAAGGTAGTGCAGACCTGGGCACACCAGACTTGACCCATTTAATCAACTGATCTCAGTCTTCAGACAGGTGAAGGTGTGCTCTTAGTTGGAACAAAAACCTGCAGCCACACGGGCCCAGGTCTGAGGTAGTGCAATACTCGCCCTTGAAAGTGCAGGTCATTATAATCCACCTTGTGACAGCACGTGGCAATACAAGAATTGCTCCACTGAGTTTTTAATCTTCAGTCACTACAATCACTTGGATCTTTTCAGCTCCACCAAACAGGTGGACACACTAATAAAAAGTACCTTGTGTAAATGAAACTACACAACTCCAGGTACAGTTTGAGACAGTAACCACATTCCAACATTACTGAAAGCTTACGCCAATTTATTGCAATATAGGACCTTTAATGCTCTGTGGAAACAAAGTTGGGTCACCACCTCCACACCAGAAGAGTTCTAGTGCATTTTAAAGAGAAGTTAAACATGGGTCCAAAGGTGTGTTGCATTGACTTACCCTCTTTAGCTTTGGCAACCAGCGACTCAACCAACTTAAGCAACACTAGCAGTTCCTTAAGAGGACCTCTCGCGCCTATTACAACTAAAAAAAAAACAAAGACAATTACTTTAGCACACTCCAATAATCCAACATTTATTTAATAGATTAGCCTACATTAATTAACACCATACATTTCTGGTCATGTTTGACCTCGTCTTCACTGCCAACTATTAAAAATACATTAATTTAACTTTGTTTTAACACTAGAAGTCCCAGGAATTTTGACCCCCCCCAAAGTCCTGGAGAAGGGTCAAGACCCCTAGTCCAAACTGATTCCACAATTAACATCTCGTCCTTTGTAAATGCGTCCATTACCTGATGAATACATTTACTCATATGTACTGGAGTAACTTTATAGTTTTATCACAAGGTACTTTTTACTTCTACTTGAGTAATATCAAGTATGAAAAATATTTAATCATTCCACTGTAAATATTTTAGTGGCAAAAGCTTCATGTCCACATGTTTTCTGTACTCTTCCAAAATTACCCTTTATACATTTTAATGGCATTTTCTTTGTAAAGATAATACATTTTCACATTTAATGCCATTTTATTTAATCATTAATGTTCACTCAAAAAAAAAAATATAGGGGCATACACACATTTTTATATAGACCCAGTTTTTTTTTTTTTTTTTTTTTTTAAATATAGGCCTCTCCCATATGGTTGAGATGCTGCTTGACAGTAAAAGTTCCTAATAAAACTATAAATACCAGAAAAATTCATGTCAAGTAAATTTCAAAGGCAGTTCCCTCCCATTTAACTTGAGCATAATTTTACAAGTGCTATCCCACCAAAACAAAAACTCTAGTGTAGACCTGGGCACGGGGGCCCGTGTGGCCCTTTCCAACCAAGCAGCAGCACATCAGACTTTAGTCTTCAGACAGGTGAAGGTGTGGTCTCAGTTGGAACAAAAACCTGCAGCCACACCGGCCCAGGTCTGAGGTAGTGCAATATTGGCCCTTGAAAGTGCATGTCATTATAATCCACCTTGTGACATCACGTGGCAATTCAGGAGTTGCACCACAGAGTTTAATCTCCAGTCACTACAATCACTTGGATCTTTCCAGCTCCACTAAAACAGGTGGAACAGAACAGTTTGAGCTTTGGAGATGTAGAAACGCTAATAAAAAGGAGCTTGTGTATAGGACCTTTAATGCTCTACTGTGGAAACAAAGTTGGGTCACTACCTCCACACCAGAAGAGTTCTAGTGCACTTTAAAGAGAAGTTAAACATGGGTCCAAAGGGTGTGTTGCATCGACTTACCCGGTTTAACTTTGGCAACCACCAACTCAACCTCCTTAAGTACCTCCAGTACTTCCTCAAGAGACTTCTTCTGCACACCTTTGCCATCTAAAAACAACAATCACTTTAGCACACAATAATGCAGCATTTCTTGAATAGATTCACCTACATTATTAATGGCAATACCATACCTTTCTTCAACAGTTTTTAGGATTTACTTTTAGGTTTTAAAAGAGGAGATTTACCTGCAGATGTTGCAAGACTGAGTAGAAAGAAACAGCAAACCCACACTGGTACCATTTTGCCGGTGTCCAGGAGAAACCTGCAGTCAGTAGAGCCACACAAACAGTTCACGACAATTGTCACAGCTGCTGTCCATGAGCGTAATGAGCCTTTAAAAGACAGGAGCGGGGGCTTCTGATTGGCTGAGAGAAAGTGGACACACCCCCAAAGCCCAATTTGACTAATAGGGTGCGTCCTATTTCCAGACTAAAACAAAAAACAAAAAACTTACCTCCCCTCCCACAATAATATACTTTATGACAATAATAATCAGCATCTAGCATTAAAAAATGCACTTCTGATGATTTTCTGATAATTAATGTATTCTATTGATGCTAAATTTGGAATGATCTTGTAGCACTTTTCAAAAGCATCATAGTTCAGATTTGGAGTTACCTGTAGGACAGGCACGGGCAAACTAATCTGTACAAATGTGTGTATTGTGTGTATCTGCCTTAGAAGTAGTGATGCTCAGACGAAGCCACATGAAGCAACAACCCTTTCAGCCAACTGTGCCGGTACATGTACTGATGCTTCATATTGATTCATTTACTCCATGACGCCATCTGGAGGTCAACATGTACAATTATCTCATTTTCATTCCAGCACCATCACAGAGACCAGTGCTTCTCAATTATTTTCTGTGATGCCCCCCTAGGAAGCAGAAAAAATTTCACGCCCCCCTCCCTGCACGCAACTATTAATAGTATTATTTGTCTACAAAATTGTTATTAGTACACCTCTGCATAACATTGTATCCTCTTATTAACATTAAAAACAAAAAAAGAAAGAAAGAAACTTCCAACAAAGACTGCACTGTCTTTTTGCACTGAGGACTCAAATATTAATGTGTTTTTAATGCAGCTTTGTGCACATTTGTTACGTTTTACAGAAACAAAACTTAAAACCGCATGGCTTATTTGCATAAACTAAAAGCTCTGAAAAAAAACAAACAAACAACAACAAAAAAACGCTCTCTCCTTGTGTACGACTCAGTGGAATATACGTGTTTTTTTCTGTGACAGGATGTTCTGCTGATGGTGAGTCTGTTCTGTATATTGCGTATTTAAGGTTGCCGACCCCTGCCCCAGAGCGACAATGAGAGCGCCACTGCCAACTACTGTTGTTGATGTGCAATTACACTTAGTTCTAGTACAGTACAGCAAAAAAGCATGTTTCCCAGGGTCACTCGCGCCCCCCCGGCATCACACCGCGCTCCCCAGGGGGGCCCGCCCCACTATTTGAGAAGCACTGCCATAGACAAATGTACTTCAAAACATGTGACAGGACCACCATGAAACACAGTTTTAGAAATAGGAATGCTTGTGTAACTTTGTAGTAGCGTTTGTAAATAAATGAGAATAAAACATTGATGTTTCATTGTTTTTTATTCCAAAAAAAGAAGTTTTTCCAAAGTGGCTGGACTGAGGCGGTTCTGTTTTTTGTAAGGATTTCCTGCTTTAGAGAAAATCCTCTCACATGGCACAGATGATGCTGGTGTTGAAAAATAAGTGACAGCCACTTTGTATAAAGTAGGGACACTTCACCTGTGGCAACAAGCCCATGCTCAAAAGGTTTATAGTACGTGAGCAGACAATGTGTAATTTTGCACACCTCTTGTGTGACTATACGAGTTAAGCAAGAGTGATTTTCTACATTGTGAAATGAATAAGATTTTATTTATATATTTCTTATAGGACAAACCTTATTGGCAGTTATGAGGTCAAAGTACTCACAAACCAGGGAGTCTTTTTTTTGGTGCTGTTTCCATCTTCGATTTGGAAAGACTGCAAATGCAGTCAGACAACACAAGACGTTCGGGAGACTCCAGTGCCGTTTGCTCAGGCTTTTATGCTTCAAATGAAACGCGGCATTCCCCAAACCAGCAAACCACTTCCTGAATCAGTCACATGGTGCGGTGCTTCAGGACGGTTCAAGAGTCATCAGTGATGTCACCGAACCACGATTCGAACCACGCTTTGCTTTGTAGCTTTGTACTGATTACTCGACTCACACTTCGAAGCCTCTGTTCATTTTGCCCGTCACTAATTAGAAGAAGAAGAATGCCTTTTATTGTCACTATTCATATGTATGTGTTCTTGGGATGGTACTCATCATTCTTCTTCCTCCAAACACGGCGAGTGGAATTAAGACCAAAAAGTTCTAGTTTGGTCTCATCTGACCACATGACTTTCTCTCATGAATCCTCTGGATCGTCATTGGCAAACTTAAGACGGGCCTGGACATGTGCTGGTTTCCGTGCCATGCATGATTTTAAACCATGACGTCTTAGTGTATTACCAACAGTAACCTTGGAAACGGTGGTCCCAGCTCTTTTCAGGTCATTGACCAGCTCCTCGTATGCAGTTCTTGGCTGATTCCTCACCTTTCTTAGGATCACTGAGACCCCACGAGGTGAGATCTTGCATGGAGCCCCAGTCCGAGGGAGATCGACAGTCATGTTTAGCTTCTTCTATTTTTTAATAATTGCTCCAACAGTGGATCTTTTTTCACCAAGCTGCTTGGCAATTGCCCCGTAACCCTTTCCAGCCTTGTGGAGGTCTACAATTTTGTCTCTGGTGTCTCTGGACAGCTCTGTTAGTAGTTGGAGTCTTACCGATTGTATGGGGTGGACAGGTGTACTTCTAATTTAGGATAATAAGTGGAGGTGGACTTTTTAAAGGCGACTAACAGGTCTTTGAGGGTCACAATTCAAGCTCATAGAGGTGTTCAAATACTTATTTGCAGCAGTATCATACAAATAAATTGTTAAAAAATCATACACTGTGATTTCTGGATTTTTTTTTAGATTATGTCTATGTTATGTTATGTTATGTTAGCGGGGACTGGTAATAAAGCTTGTTTTTCTTCTCAAAACAAAACATTTGTCCGAAAGGTGATATATTTGCGTCCCAAACAGTTGCCCATGAAAAATCCAGCAGCGTTGTTAGCATTCGCATATCTCGTCTCGATTCGTATCACTGCGCTCACATTAGCTGCCTGTGGCCTGTTCACTCGTAAACTTCCCCTTGCGGCAGACCGCACCCGCCGTACACTTCCGCTAAAGGTTAACAGGCTAATAGGCGCGCAGTGATATGAATCGAGACGAGATATGCGAATGCTACCTACGCTGCTGGATTTTTCATGGGCAACTGTTTGGGACGCAAATATATCACCTTTCAGACAAATGTTTTGTTTTGAGAAGAAAAACAAGCTTTATTACCAGTCCCTGCGAACTTACCGGACCGAATTACCTGAGCTCCAGAACGCGAGCAGAACCGGGCTGTCAGAGGTAAGCCGGTGTTACCGCACAGAACTTTTAGAAGGAAACCCATACAGATTAACATCAAATAACCGCACTATCCCTTTAAAAAGAAGGACCTAGCGAGCACAGCAGGATTTTAATCCATTGCAGCGTAAAATGTTACCAGTGGTTTTCTTAGTGACTGTGGTCCCAGCTGCCTTGAGATCATCTCCTATGTAGTTCTGGGCTGATTTCTCACTGTTCTCATGATCACTAAAACCCCACGAGGTGAGATCTTGTGTGGAGCCCCAGACCGAGGTCGTCTGATGGTCATTTTGTATTTCTTAAATTTAAAACATTTGCACCAACAGTTGTCTCCTTAACACCCAGCTTGTTTTGTAAACAAGTAGCTGTGGTAGTTTCAGAGTCATTTCATTGTAGTTAGCGCCCCCTTCAGGCAGATATAGGCAGTGTCCACCAGCGTCTGACCAGAACTGAAGAAGCAGCTTGGATGAGCTGCTTCTAAATAAATCAAATACAATTTTGTCCAGTTGACAAATTGAATTTCTCCTTTTGCCATTAGAGAGGTAGTAAAATCAAATAATGAAGTAAGCAATAATCCAACAAAAATAGCGACAGCCTTCAATACATATTTTGTGGACTCTGTTAAAGGGATATGCCACCCCCAGGTCAAACTTGGGTATCTCCCCACAGTCCAGAGACTAAAATAAGTGATGGAAAGCGTTTTCGTGGTCACCCAGCCATTGTCCGAGTCTGTCAGCACTGACCGCCGCGCACAGCTGCAGCTACTCCGCGTTAGACTGGAGGCTAACGTCGCCAGAGAAAGATTTCGGCCAAAAGGAATTAATTTGCTCGATGCTTTTCCCAATTACTTTCTGTGTAGTGCGCATTCATATCGAGTGCAAATAAATGTGCAAATCAACACGGAGAGCTTGCCTTGGTCATTTTGGGGTGGGAACTATTTTACACTGCGGAAAAACAAAGCCGAAGCACACACCACGCTGACAGGGGAATCCCTGTTACGCACCACGTTGGGAGTTCCCCTGTTACGCAGCGGCTGGGTGACCAGGAAAACGCTTTCCATCACTTATTTTAGTCTCTGGACTGTGGGGAGATCCCCAAGTTTGACCTGGGGGTGGCATATCCCTTTAAGAGTCTGTCACAAGAGGTTTCATTAGTGGCAGACACAGGCCTTGCTGTGGTGTCTGCTGCTACTGATGAACTCTCTTTTGAGCTGAATAGAGTATCACATTATGCAAATTGATAAAATAATCAGTGGTCTAAAAAACTCTACGGCAAAAGATGCATTTGGATTAAGTACAATGTTTATTAAAACACATGAATAATTATAAGTGAATCAATAAATTCAAGCACCTTCCCCGACTCTTGGAAGATCTCAGCAATTACACCAGTCTTTAAATCTGGAGATCCAACAGAAACAAGCAACTACAGGACTACGTTCACACTGCAGGGCTTAATGCTCCATTCCGATTTTTTTGTGAAATACGATTTTTTTGCGAGGCCGTTCACATTTCCAATTAAATGCGACTTGTATTTGATCTCCAGTGTGAACGCTAAACGCCCCAAAAGTGTCCCGCATGCGCCTTGGAGGACACGATGACGTCACACGCAGCGAGCGTGCTCAATGTTTACGGAAGTAGCCTAAAGTTGCTTTTGTACCGGAGCCAAAACATGTACAGCTTATTTGTTTTAAGGAGGAGACGGAGAAAGAGAAGGACAAGGTTTTTGGCCACGGCGTTTTGCGGGGCAGTGGCAGCAACGTCTGTAGAAATGAACGTGTTGGTGCGGAGTCGCAGCCAAGAAGGGTGAGATTACTACCTGCTCCGCCGCTTCACCGATACGGAGTTTATATACTATTTTTGCAAGACGGGATGTTTGTGTACAATTGTGAACGCCGACTTGTACTACTCTCGCTGGAGGAAACACACCCAGGTTGGATGAACGCGACCTGGCCGTTCAGACTGAAGTCGCATGTCAAAAGATCGGATATGTATCGGATTTAGGACCACATATCCAAGTGGCCTGGATCGCATTTGAAAAAATCGGATCTGTGTCGTTCAGACTGTCATTAGAAGATCAGATACAGGTCGAATAGAAGAAAAAAAATCGGATTTGGGTCACTTCAGGCTGCAGTGTGAACGTAGCCTAAGATACTTGAAAAATGTGTAACAGAACAATTTATGAGCCACCTAAATCACAGTTCTTTTAATCTCCACCAAATGCAGTTTGGCTTTAGGTAGCTGCAATGTTCAGTGCCAGTTGTCTGACCTGTACATTTTAATACTAATGTCGTATGTGTGTGTTTTATAGTGTATGAGTGAGAGGTGCATGTGGGAGTGGGTTTTGGAGGCTTTTGTCATGTTTCATGAATTGTTAGCCGAATCACGCACCACGCTGTGCAACAGGGGAACTCCCTTCCTGGTGCGTAACAGGGATTCCCCTGGCAGTGTGCTGCGTGATTCGGCTTTATTCTTCCGCACTGGAAAATAGTTCCCACCCAAAAAGACCAAGGCAAGCTCTCCGTGTTGATTTGCACATTTATTTGCACTCAATATGAATGCGCACTACACACAAAGTAAGTGGGAAACGCATCGAGCAAATTAATTCCTTTTGGCCGAAATCTTTCTCTGGCGCCGTTAGACCAGGACACACTGGAGGGACTATGTCTCCCGGCTGGCCTGGGAACACCTTGGGGTCCCCCCGGAGGAAGTGTCCAGAGTGAAGGAGGTATGGGCGTCCCTGCTTAGACTGTTGCCCCCGCGATCCGGACCCAGATAAGCGGAAGAAAAAGTATGGATGGATAATAGTCATCTATCATTTTTAGTTTTTCCAGAGCCCTCTGAACCCGGCGTGGTGGTTGTCTGTGGCTGCCTCATCTCTCCCTGGGCCGTGTCCTGGTGGTGGATGGTGCTTGGGCCTCATCTGCGACGGTCCTGGTGGCGGCTCTGTGTTCTTGGTGTAGTCTGCTCCTCTGATGGTGCGCTCTCAAATGGTTCGCCCGTTTCCAGCCTCAATTTTACAATGTGTAGTTTTATGTATTTTAGCATGTTAGAGCTACTGTTTGGTTGTGTGGTGTCGGGTAGCTGTGGGGGCTGGGAGGAAATGTGGGTTGTTTTTAGTCACTGTAAAGCAGTTTTATGTAAAAGGGCTTTATAAAGTTTTAATATGCCGTGTAAGAAATGTACAATAAGTCAAAACATTAACAATGCAAGCAGCACCAGATGGTAAATGGTCACAAAACACCAGACCTCCTGCTAATGTAAATTCTAATGCAGAGAACATAAAAACGTGCTGGTCCCTTAGAGCAGCACCAATAGTTAGAACATCTTATACATTTGGTGCAATAAACTTGTAGATGGCAAATAGACCAAGATACTCCAAGATTAGCCTAACAGCCACGGTGGTCACACTTGGACTTTAAGAGCCAAACAGTAGCAGCGGTCTCATGAAGTACAAGCCCACCACTCACTCCCTTCTCCATGGAAACAGATGTTTAATGCCATACTGGATCAATTCAGTTGTAGCAACAACATCTATTCAGACCAGCAGTTGGCGGTAACCATTTTGATTCTGCTCATCTAACAATAAAGAATCCCCCCCAAAAAAAAACACCACAAAATTACAGTCATAGCAGGAGTCTGAAGTTTAGACACAAATAAGGCTGATACAGTGGTAGACAACAGTTCATAGATGTCATAGGTGTGCGGCTGTCAATCCCTGTAGCGGTCCAGGCAGGGGCTTTGTGGGGAAGGGGGGGGGGGTCATGGCTACTACCAGCGTCATTCAGGGTTACCATGGTTTGTGCCTTCAAGAGTCATTCAGGGTGGAGCTATGGCTTAGAGGCTGGCTTACGGGAACTGTTCTGTAAACAGAAAGGCAGTTTTAATACAATTCTTATTGTAGTTTACTGTAGCCTCTATGAAGCTACCATCTGTAGTTAGACTGGCTGATCCAGCCCTGTTGCATTTCTCACATTAAACCACTGCCCAGCTACATTACTGCTGTCTGATAATGGGCCAGCTTTGCCCAACAAAACCAGAGACTTCCACTTGTCAAGTGATGGCAAGACTGAGATTCAATTGGTGTAACCTTTAATGTGACAGTCACTGGTCAAGGGACTGCAGGTGGAAACTAGCATGTTTGCTTTTAAATCATGTGAACATTGTAGAAGTTAAAAAAAAAAAAAGATACCTCAGGGAGGGTCGAGTTGTCGGACAGGACCTGAACAACCTCTACTGCACCGCTTTTCTTACCTGAAATGATACATTTTAGCACAAAGTTAAGGGTGGCAATGTTATTCAAATTTTAAATTAAACCAAAGTCACAGTTCCAGTCAAGATTTTGCTGAAGGAAAAAAAATATATACATGTTTTTTTTAAATCTATTATTTCTGTCAAGTTTCTCATTTCCTGGTTGGACATGGGCAGCAGATCTGACATAACCTGCCCTTGTTTACATTGTGGTTGTGTTTACACACCAATGCATAGAAACAGCAACAACTTTAGAGGGGTTCTGTTGTAGGATTAGTCGCTACTTTCTGCATTTTTCCACAAACTGCCACTTAACTGAAGCATAATTTTACAAGTACTATCCCACCAACACAAAACTCAAGAAGCAGAAGGTAGTGCAGACCTGGGCACACCAGACTTGACCCACTTAATCAACTGATCTCAGTCTTCGCACAGGTGAAGGTGTGCTCTTAGTTGGAACAAAAACCTGCAGCCACACGGGCCCAGGTCTGAGGTAGTGCAATACTCGCCCTTGAAAGTGCAGGTCATTATAATACACCTTGTGACAGCACGTGGCAATACAAGAATTGCTCCACTGAGTTTTTAATCTTCAGTCACTACAATCACTTGGATCTTTTCAGCTCTACTAAAACAGGTGGAACAGAACAGTTTGAGCTTTGGAGATGTAGAAGCAAAAAGGAGCTTGTGTTAGTCAAACAACTCCAGGTATGTTTGAGACAGCGACCACGTTCCAACATTACTAAAAGCTCACATGGTCAATTTGGCGCAATATAGGACCTTTAATGCTCTACTGTGGAAACAAAGTTGGGTCACTACCTCCACACCAGAAGAGTTCTAGTGCACTTTAAAGAGAAGTTAAACATGGGTACAAAAGGTGTGTTGCATTGACTTACCTGGTTCATCTTTGGCAACCAGCGACTCAACCAACTTAAGCAACACTAGCCGTTCCTTCCTAAGAGAACCTTTCACGCCTATTACAACTAAAAAAAAAAAACAAAGACAATTACTTTAGCACACTCCAATAATCCAACATTTATTTAATAGATTAGCCTACATTAATTAACACCATACATTTCTGGTCATGTTTGACCTCGTCTTCACTGCCAACTATTAAAAATACATTAATTTAACTTTGTTTTAACACTAGAAGTCCCAGGAATTTTGACCCCCCCCAAAGTCCTGGAGAAGGGTCAAGACCCCTAGTCCAAACTGATTCCACAATTAACATCTCGTCCTTTGTAAATGCGTCCATTACCTGATGAATACATTTACTCATATGTACTGGAGTAACTTTATAGTTTTATCACAAGGTACTTTTTACTTCTACTTGAGTAATATCAAGTATGAAAAATATTTAATCATTCCACTGTAAATATTTTAGTGGCAAAAGCTTCATGTCCACATAATGTTTTCTGTACTCTTCCAAAATTACCCTTTATACATTTTAATGGCATTTTCTTTGTAAAGATAATACATTTTCACATTTAATGCCATTTTATTTCATCCTTAATGTTCACTCAAAAAAATTATAGGGGCATACACACATTTTTATATAGACCCAGTTTTTTTTTTTTTTTTTTTTAAATATAGGCCTCTCCCATATGGTTGAGATGCTGCTTGACAGTAAAAGTTCCTAATAAAACTATAAATACCAGAAAAATTCATGTCAAGTAAATTTCAAAGGCAGTTCCCTCCCATTTAACTTGAGCATAATTTTACAAGTGCTATCCCACCAAAACAAAAACTCTAGTGTAGACCTGGGCACGGGGGCCCGTGTGGCCCTTTCCAACCAAGCAGCAGCACATCAGACTTTAGTCTTCAGACAGGTGAAGGTGTGGTCTCAGTTGGAACAAAAACCTGCAGCCACACCGGCCCAGGTCTGAGGTAGTGCAATATTGGCCCTTGAAAGTGCATGTCATTATAATCCACCTTGTGACATCACGTGGCAATTCAGGAATTGCACCACAGAGTTTAATCTCCAGTCACTACAATCACTTGGATCTTTCCAGCTCCACTAAAACAGGTGGAACAGAACAGTTTGAGCTTTGGAGATGTAGAAACGCTAATAAAAAGGAGCTTGTGTATAGGACCTTTAATGCTCTACTGTGGAAACAAAGTTGGGTCACTACCTCCACACCAGAAGAGTTCTAGTGCACTTTAAAGAGAAGTTAAACATGGGTCCAAAGGGTGTGTTGCATTAACTTACCCCGTTTAACTCTGGCAACCAGCGACTCAACCTTCTTAAGTGACTCCAGTACTTCCTCAAGAGACTTCTGCTCACCTTTGCCATCTAAAAACAACAATCACTTTAGCACACAATAATGCAGCATTTCTTGAATAGATTCACCTACATTATTAATGGCAATACCATACCTTTCTTCAACAGTTTTTAGGATTTACTTTTAGTTTTAGGTTTTAAAAGAGGAGATTTACCTGCAGATGTTGCAAGACTGAGTAGAAAGAAACAGCAAACCCACACTGGTACCATTTTGCCGGTGTCCAGGAGAAACCTGCAGTCAGTAGAGCCACACAAACAGTTCACGACAATTGTCACAGCTGCTGTCCATGAGCGTAATGAGCCTTTAAAAGACAGGAGCGGGGGCTTCTGATTGGCTGAGAGGAAGTGGACACACCCCCAAAGCCCAATTTGACTAATAGGGTGTGTCCCGTTTCTAAAAAAAAAAAAAAAAAATACCTCCCTTCCCACAATAATATACTTTATGACAATAATAATCAACATCTAGCATTAAAAAATGCACTTCTGATGATTTTCTGATAATTAATGTATTCTATTGATGCTAAATTTGGAATGATCTTGTAGCACTTTTTAAAAGCATCATAGTTCAGATTTGGAGTTACTCCAAGTTTGAACTATTATGCTTCTGGAAACAGGACGCACCCTATTAGTCAAATTGGGCTTTGGGGGTGTGTCCACTTTCTCTCAGCCAATCAGAAGCCCCCGCTCCTGTCTTTTAAAGGCTCATTACGCTCATGGACAGCAGCTGTGACAATTGTCGTTAACTGTTTGTGTGGCTCTACTGACTGCAGGTTTCTCCTGGACACCGGCAAAAATGGTACCAGTGTGGGTTTGCTGTTTCTTTCTACTCAGTCTTGCAACATCTGCAGGTAAATCTCCTCTTTTAAAACCTAAAATTAAATCCTAGAAACTGTTAAATTGACACATTTTGTTTAATAGTTGGCTCGGAAGATAAAGTCGAGCATGATCATGCCCAGAAAGGTATGGTATTGCCATTAATAATGTAGGCTAATCTATTGAACAAATGTTGGATTATGGCAGTGTGCTCAAGTGATTGTTGTTTTTAGACGTAAAAGGTGTGCAACAGTCTCTTAAGGAGGTAGTACTTGAGTCGCTTAAGTTGGCTGAGTCGCTGGTTGCCAAACTCGACGTTAAAGAGGGTAAGTCAATGCAACACACCTTTGTACCCATGTTTAACTTCTCTTTTAAAGTGCACTAGAACTCTTCTGGTGTGGAGGTGGTGACCCAACTTTGTTTCCACAGTAGAGCATTAAAGGTCCTATATTGCAATAAATTGCCGTAAGCTTTCAGTAATGTGGTCGCCCTCTCAAACGTACCTGGAGTTGTGTTTTTTTTCATTTACACAAGCTCCTTTTTTATTAGTGTCTACATCTCCGAAGCTCATTGTTCTGTTCCACCTGTGTTAGTAGAGCGGAAAAGATCCAAGTGATTGTAGTGACTGGAGATTAAAAACTCAGTGGAGCAATTCCTGAATTGCCACGTGCTGTCACAAGGTGTATTATGACATGCACTTTCAAGGGCGAGTATTGCACTACCTCAGACCTGGGCTGGTGTGGCTGCAGGTTTTTGTTCCAATCATGACCACACCTTCACCTGTGTGAAGACTGAGATCAGTTGATTAAATGGGTCAAGTCTGGTGTGCCCAGGTCTGCACTACCTTCTGAGTTTTGTGTTGGTGGGATAGTACTTGTAAAATTATACTTCAGTTAAGTGGCAGTTTGTGGGGAAAAATGCACAAAGTGGCGACTATCCTACAACAGAACCCCTCTAAAGTTGTTGCTGTTTCTATGCATTGGTGTGTAAACACAAACCACAATGTAAACAAGGGCAGGTTAAGTGTTATGTCAGATCTGCCTATGTCCAACCAGGAAGTGAGAAACTTGCCTGAAATGTTAGATACAACTTTTTTTTTTTTTCTTTAGCAAAATCTTGACTTTGGTTTAATGAAATTAATATTTGAATAACATTGCCACACTTGACTTTGTGCTAAAATGTATCATTTCAGATGAGAAAAGCAGTGCAGAGGTTCATGTCCTGTCCAATGACACAAGCCCCGCTCTTGAGGTATCTTCCTTCTTGAACTTCTACAATGTTCACATGATTTAAAAGCAAACATGCTAGTTTCCACCTGCAGTCCCTTGACCAGTGACTGTCACATTAAAGGTTACACCAATTGAATCTCAGTCTTGCCATCACTTGACAAGTGGAAGTCTCTGGTTTTGTTGGGCAAAGCTGGCCCATTATCAGACAGCAGTAATGTAGCTGGGCAGTGGTTTAATGTGAGAAATGCAACAGGGCTGGATCAGCCAGTCTAACTACAGATGGTAGCTTCATAGAGGCTACAGTAACTACAATAAGAATTGTATTAAAACTGCCTTTCTGTTTACAGAACAGTTCTGGTCAGAACGCCACTGATGCTGGGAACCCATAAGCCATAACTCCACCCTGAATGACTCTTGAAGGCACAAACCATGGTAACCCTGAATGACGCTGGTAGTAGCCATGAACCCCCCCCCCCCCTGCGTTACCTGGACTGCTACAGGGATTGACAGCCGCACCGATGTCATCTACTGACTATCTATGAACTGTTAGCCATATTTGTGTCAAATAAACATCAGACTCTTGCTATATGACTGGAATTTTGATGCTTTATTGAGCAGAATAAAAAAAAAAGTTACTGGTCTGAACAGATGTTGTTGCTACAACTGAAATGATCCAGTGTGGCATTAAACGTTTGTCTCCATGGAGAAGGGAGTGAGTGGTGCACTTGTACTTAAGACCACTACTACTGTTTGGCTCTTCATGTCCAAGTGTGACCACTGTGGCTGTCACTAATATTGGAGTATCTTTGTCTATTTGCCATCTACAGGTTTATTGCACCAAATGTATAAGACGTTCTAACTATTGGTGCTGCTGAGCGACCAGCACGTTTTTATGTTCTCGGCATTAGAATTTACATTAGCAGGAGGTCTGGTGTTTTGTTGTGACCATTTACCATCTGGTGCTGCTTGCATTGTTAATGTTCTGACTTATTGTACATTTCTTAGACGGCATATTAAAACTTTATATAGCCCTTTACATAAAACTGCTTTACAGTGACTAAAAACAACCCACATTTCCTTCCACCCACACAACCAGCCCCCACAGCTACCCAACACCACACAACCAAACAGTAGCTCACACATACTAACATGCTAAAATACATAAAACTACACATTGTAAAATTGAGGCTGGAAACAGGTGAACCATTTGAGAGGACGACTACATCAAGAACAGAGAGCCGATGAATATTATCCATCCATCCTTTTTTTTCTTATCTGGGTCCGGATCACGGGGGCAACAGTCTAAGATAAGATATGCCTTTTAGTCCCACAGTGGGGAAATTCCAGTGTTGCAACGCACAGATCAAGAACAGCATGAAAAAGTAACATGCAACAGAACAATGTAATAAATAATGGCCTAGGATAATTTTAAAACTAAACCTAAAAATAGACTCTGGATTATAGTTGAATATTTGTAAGTGCAGATACGTCGAATGACATGTTAACAGTGTTCGTTGTACAGTCTGACAGCAGCAGGAAGGAAAGACCTGCGAAACCTCTCCTTCACACAGCGAGGGTGAATCAGTCTGTCACTGATGCTGCTCTCCAGAGCAGACAGCGTCCTGCAGGGGGTGAGACTCATGGTCCAGCATAGAGGTGACCTTAGCCAGGACCCTCTTGTCCCCCACCTTCTGCACTGAGTCCAGAGGACAGCCCAGGACAGAGCTGGACTTCTTGATGACCTTGTCCAGCCTCTTCTTCTCCCTCTCTGTGATGCTGCTGCTCCAGCAGACCACACCGTACAGGATGGCTGATGCCACCACAGAGTCATAGAAGGTCTTCAGGAGTGGCCCTCTCACTCCAAAGGACCGTAGTCTCCTCAGGAGATAGAGCCGACTCTGGCCCTTCCTGTACAGTGCGTCTGTGTTATGAGTCCAGTCCAGCTTATTGTTCAGATGAACACCCAGGTACTTGTAAGAGTCCACTCTCTCAATGTCCCTTCCCTGGATGTTCACTGAGGGGGCAGTAGAGTGGCGTCTGCGGAAGTCCACCACCATCTCCTTGGTCTTCCCTGCATTGATGATGAGGTGGTTCCGCTGACTCCAGTCCACAAAGTCCTGTATTAGTCCTCTGTACTCCCCATCATCGTCATCCTTGATGAGACCAATGATGGCAGAGTCATCAGAGAACTTCTTCAGGACACAGCTGTCCGTGTTGTGTCTGAGGTCTGCAGTGTAGAGGGTGAAAAGAAAGGGCGTGAGGACAGTGCCCTGGGGCGCCCCCACACTGCAGGTCAGGAGGTCAGACACACAGTTCTTGGCTCTCACAAACTGGGGCCGGTTTGTGAGGTAGTCCAGGATCCAGTCTGCCAGGTCACAGTCCACACCGGCGGTCTCCAGTTTGTCCCTGAGGAGCAGTGGCTGGATGGTGTTGAAAGCACTGGAGAAGTCAAAGAAGAGAATCCTCACAGTGCTGCCGGGGTTCTCCAGGTGAGACAGTGAGCGATGCAGCTGGTACGCAAACTGCAGCGGGTCCATCGCTGAGCTCACGGTGGAGCGGAGGTGGCCAAGGACCAGTCTCTCCAGTGTCTTCATCAGGTGGGATGTTAGAGCCACCGGCCTGAAGCTGCTGAGGTCTTTAGCGTGCGGTGTCTTAGGCACTGGTACCACACAGGAGGTCTTCCAGAGTTGTGGCACCACCCTCAGCTTAAGGCTCATGTTGAAGACATGCTCCACAACTCCGCACAGCTTGTCTGCACAGGACTTAAGGAGCCTGGAGTTGATGCCGTCTGGTCCTGCTGCCTTCCTCGGTCTAATCTTCTTGAGCTCCTGTCTCACCTGGGCTGCAGAGAATGACAGTGGCAGGCTGGGGGGATGGGTGAGTCCATGTTTGGTGGAGGGCTGTGGAGCAGAGGTAAAGGTGTGAAGAGGAGCAGGAGTTCCCCATTGTCCAGCTGGGGAGGTGGGAGCTGGCAGCTGGGTGGGGGGAGGAGGGGTGCCGGGTGATTGATCAAATCTCCTGAAGTGAGCATTGAGGTCATTCACCCACTGCAGGTCCCCCTCCTAAACGGGGACGCCCATACCTCCTTCACTCTGGACACTTCCTCCAGCTCCTCCGGGGTGACCCCAAGGCGTTCCCAGACCAGCCGGGAGACATAGTCCCTCCAGCGTGTCCAGGGTCTTCCCCGGGGCCTCCTCCCAGTGGGACATGCCCGGAACACCTCCCGAGGGAGGCGACCAGGAGGCATCCGGAACAGATGCCCGAGCCACCTCAGCTGGCTCCTCTCAACGTGGAGAAGCAGCGGCTCTACTCCGAGCTCCTCCCGTGTGACCGAGCTCCTCACCCTATCTCTAAGGGTGCGCCCAGCCACTCTGCGGAGGAAACTCATTTCAGCCACTTGTATCCACGATCTCGTCCTTTCGGTCATTACCCAAAGCTCATGACCATAGGTGAAGGTAGGAACGTAGATTGACCGGTGTACTGTCAGAGTGAGACGCTTTGTCAGTTTAAGACCCCTCCTCGAGATGAGCACTACTGCGCAAGCGCGCATGATGTAATGGTTTAGAAACAGCTGAGCTACAGCTGTGATGTGAAAGCCGTAAGTAACATTTTAACAGTCTATTGGTTTTATTGTATGTTTTAACCAATCAAGCATGTAACGAACGAGATGTGAATGTTAGATTGCAGCAGAATACCTACGTCAGATAACCGAGACGCTTTGTCACTTTCAGACGCCTCCTCGACTCCTCGAGATGAGCGCTACTGCGCATATGATGTAATGGTTTAAAAACAGCTAGGCTGTCAAAGCGTTCGTTACATGCTTAATTGGAGGAGCTGATCCTCATCCCAGCCGCTTCACACTCGGCTGCGAACCGCCCCAGTGCACATTGGAGGTCCCGGTTTGATGAAGCCATCAGGACAACATCATCTGCAAACAGCAGAGATGAGATCCTGTGGTTCCCAAACCGGATCCCCTCCGGCCCCTGACTGCACCTAGAAATTCTGTCCATAAATATAATGAACAGAACCGGTGACAAAGGGCAGCCCTGGCGGAGTCCAACATGCACCGGAAACAGGTCCGACTTACTACCGGCAATGCGAACACAGCTCCTGCTCCGGTCATACAGGGACCGAACAGCCCTTATCAAAGGGCCCCGAACCCCGTACTCCCAGAGCACCCTCCACAGGACCCCACGAGGGACACAGTCGAATGCCTTCTCCAGATCCACAAAGCACATGTGGACTGGTTGGGCAAACTCCCATGCACCCTCGAGCACCCGATGGAGAGTATAGAGCTGGTCCAGTGTTCCCCGGCCGGGATGAAAACCACACTGCTCCTCCTAAATCCGAGGTTCGACTATCGGTCGAATTCTCCTCTCCAGCACCCTGGAATAGACCTTACCGGGAAGACTGAGGAGTGTGATTCCCCGATAGTTGGAACACACCCTCCGGTCCCCCTTCTTAAACAGAGGGACCACCACCCTGGTCTGCCAGTCCAGAGGTACTGTCCCCGACCGCCACGCGATGTTGCAGAGACGTGTCAGCCAAGACAGCTCTACAACATCCAGAGACTTGAGATACTCAGGGCGGATCTCATCCACCCCCGGGGCCTTGCCACCGAGGAGCTTTCCAACCACCTCAGTGACTTCAGCCAGGGTGATGAGTGAGTCCGACCCGAGTCCCCAGCCTCTGCTTCCTCCTCGGAAGACGTGACGGCGGGATTGAGGAGATCCTCAAAGTATTCCACCGTCCGACAACATCCCCAGTCGAGGTCAACAGCTCCCCACCCGCACTGTAAACAGTGTTCGGGGAAGCACTGCTTCCCCCTCCTGAGGCGCCGGACGGTTTGCCAGAATTTCTTTGAGGCCGTCCGATAGTCCTCATCCATGGCCTCTCCGAACTCCTCCCAACTCCGAGTTTTTGCCTCTGCCACCACCCGGGCTGAAGCACGCTTGGCCTGCCGGTACCCGTCAGCTGCCTCCGGAGTCCCACGAGCCAACAAGGCCCGATAGGACTCCTTCTTCAGCCTGACGGCATCCCTTACTTCCTTACTTCCCTTATTATCATGTCCCTACAAAAAAAAAAAAGTTGATTAAAAACATTTTTCTGCATTTACATTTTTTTCTGCATATACAGGATTGTAGCCAAAGCTAATTTCCATCCTTCCGTCCAAGCCCACCACATAACCCGCCCAATTCATGAAACATGACAAAAGCCTCCAAAACCCACTCCCACATGCACCTCTCACTCATACACTATAAAACACACTCATATGACATTAGTATTAAAATGTACAGGTCAGACAACTGGCACTGAACATTGCAGCTACCTAAAGCCAAACTGCATTTGGTGGAGATTAAAAGAACTGTGATTTAGGTGGCTCATAAATTGTTCTGTTACACATTTTTCAAGTATCTTAGGCTACGTTCACACTGCAGCCTGAAGTGACCCAAATCCGATTTTTTTCCCTCTATTTGACCTGTATCTGATCTTCTAATGACAGTCTGAACGACACAGATCCAATTTTTTCAAATGCGATCCAGGCCACTTGGATATGTGGTCCTAAATCCGATACATATCCGATCTTTTGGCATGCGACTTCAGTCTGAGCGGCCAGGTCGCGTTCATCCAACCTGGGTGTGTTTCCTCCAGCGAGAGTGGTACAAGTCGGCGTTCACAATTGTACACAAACATCCCGTCTTGCGAAAATAGTATATAAACTCCGTATCGGTGAAGCGGCGAAGCAGGTAGTAATCTCACCCTTCTTGGCTGCGACTCCGCACCAACACGTTCATTTCTACAGACGTTGCTGCCACTGCCCCGCAAAACGCTGTGGCCAAAAACTTTGTCCTTCTCTTTCTCCGTCTCCTCCTTAAAACAAATAAGCTGTACATGTTTTGGCTCTGGTACAAAAGCAACTTTAGGCTACTTCCGTAAACACTGACCACGCTCGCTGCGTGTGACGTCATCGTGTCCTCCAAGGCGCATGCGGGACACTTTTGGGGCGTTTAGCGTTCACACTGGAGATCAAATACAAGTCGCATTTAATTGGAAATGTGAACGGCCTCGCAAAAAAAATCGTATTTCACAAAAAAATCGGAATGGTGTGGAAGAAATTCTCTCGACCTCGTAGAAGGAATACAGGAATCTGGGCTGGTTCAGCAAGGCACTTTAATGTTGATCATCAGGGTATACAGGTAATGATTCTCCGTCTCCTAAGTCTTGGTACAGAACTGAGCTAAATTTAACCTACAGAGTAGTTAACCATTAACTCCTTAGGTAACCCTTAGGTAATGAACTTATGCAAACATAACATGGTAGTAAAACACAGGCAAAGTCCAGTTTAAAAGACCACGTCTCTAGGTAATTTTCACTGAATCAGCATAAATCAGCCATAGTTGTCGTAAACCTCAATGTATTGGTAACTATTGATTGATAACACAAGAACAGAACATCAGCGACCTTTGACGTATTTCATAACAAAGATTATTTTCCTCACAGTTCCCTCCTTTGATCACATAAACACATGTGATCACACTTACATAGTAGAGTGGCAAGATGCTCCCTCTACAAATAAAATTAATCATCCCAATATAACAATTTAACCTTAGCATTCATAGAGTATAACACATCTCAATGTCTTTATGTCAATATATCATGTAAATCATTGTACAAAACTCGGACAGCAGAATAAGTCACAAGGAGCAACACCTTAGGGCTTAAAATTTAGATTATTTATTTATTCAGCCAGAACTTAATTCGTTCAATTTTGATCAGACTAGATTGATGTATCAGTAAGTCGAAATTGCTCTATTAAACCTCTGAGGCAAGGGACAACGCAACAGCCAATTACAATTAAAATAGCAATTGCAGTCACTATGGTAGTGATAATGGAGACAATTGTCGCAGCCCATGGGCCAAACATTTTATGAAACCAACTTGTCCAGGCATATTCAAGTACACCAGAGTTTCTTTAAGCTGTGGGGACAAGGACCTCTTATGGACATGGTCCGGTCCCGTTTTATATAGAACTTGGGTCGGTTTTAAACTCAATGAATCTATAGGACCTATAGTGAATGGGATAATTAGCATAATTGGCACACACACCTGACCATGTTGGAGATAGCATTGCATACAGACGGAAGTCTGCACATAACCACCAAATATCTACTCATGAAATGGATTGGTTAGTCAAAAGTGAAAAAATTGTCATAATTGTCAGAAGTCTGATTACAAAAATTATTAGTGAAACCCTCAATGTCAACTCTGTTGTCAGTCCTTATGTCTGCGTTTGTGATCGTATCTCTGAGAAAACATGTATACATTGCAGTTCCCATTTTCCAAATGGTGGGTATGTCCTTTAAAGTTACAACCAGTAACTTGTCATGGAGTTGATAACACTCATCAGTCCATTCAAATGATTTTCTAATAAAGAGCTTAAGTATACATGTCAAGTCCTTGTTATTGGAATATGGTATGGATGCAGTAGTTAGTTGTGGTCTGGCAGCTGAACATACAATACAATCTTCTATGGTCAGAGTATGGGCCGTATATTGTCATAATTTTAGTGTTTTCTGTCATTTCCAATCCTGTCTCTATTTTTATTGCTTCAGTCAAATAATTTATTTCATTCACTGGAGCAATCTTATTAGTTACTAATATGGTTATGTGGATATAGCCTTCAAAATTTAAATTGATTCTCCGATTACATGAAACAGTGGTGATTTTTGAGCACTGGAAACCTATAGCATATATTCCTAAGTCACTAACTTCTGGATTTTGAATTAACAGTTGCATCGCTGAGTAGGGGATTTACTCCCTCTGCAATGCTTTAGATCTGCTTGATAAGATGCCTCATCTTTCCTGATCTTTGTCAGGGTAATTCTCTGCTGTTGATCAGTTCTAAAATCACCTTGGTCTGTATTATGATGATCATCCGTACTAGAAATTGCCCTGGTATTGTTTGTGACCCTGTGGTCCTCATAATTATTAGCTCTGGTCAGACAAGTGTCTTTACAAACAATTTGGGTTTTAAAAACATAATCTATAGCGGGTATGTTTAACATACAGTCCAATATTTCACATACGTCGAATAAAACATTACATATTTGGCCTTCATAGCAATATTTTTCAATTCTGGAAATTTTAGAAAGTTCCCTTTTTGCCCTTTTTAGTGCTCCTTGTGTCTTACCCATATAGTTGGCTGAGTTGGTCGTGCCGTGAGTGGTCGTTGTGGTTGTCGTGTTTGCCAGCCGTCCGAGATCAGTCTCAGTCAGTAGAATGTATCCCATAACTATAACAGAGAATAATATAATCAGCGTAGTCAAGATTACACATTGTAAATTTAACAAATTATCATAATATGGCCTATACTGTCCTTTTTCTTCTCTATCTCCTCGATCTCCTCCCTTTTTCCTCCCCTTCTGGAGCCTCAGCGACGAAGGGTCGGATGGGGTCATCAGCTGTTCACTGGTTTCAGCATCCGGTTCTGCATAGGCAGCTTCATCCTGGTTCCAGTAGTCCATTGATGGTTTCTTAAATTCCTGCTGCTTGTTCTTCTTTTGAGTTCATTTTGGTATTTCTGCAGTTGAAGTTTCATAGTGGCCAGTTCCAGCTCCTGCTTCTTCTCCTCGGCCTCTTTTTTACCCCTCTGCCACTTGTTTATTTGATGGCTGCAGTGTGCATCGAACTCATCGTCAGATTTAGTGTATATGCCCATCACATTGTCCAAAGCGTCTTGCACTGCTTTTGGCATACCTTTCACCAGAGCTGAGCGATAGATGATTGACATTCCTGCTCTGGCATCGATCCGCTCTCCTGTGGCATCATGGTATAGATTGGTGGCACGTTGTTTGTAACTGTAGTAGTCTTCGTTGTCTTTCATTTGCATTGACAACAATTCTTCAGTCACGACAGAAGGATAGCGTTGACTGAGTTCTCTCTCCAGCACATCACGATAGTTGTATACGCCTTCTTGATCACACAGTGCATATCTCAAGCTCCTTTCGATAGCTCTTTTGATGTTTCTGGCAACGGTTTCATCAGCAGCTTTGGTCAGAGCAGCCTGAATATCACCCCAGCAAAGTTGGTCTCCTGCCGTCTGTTTGAAAAGAGCTCTTAGCCATGGTAAGCCACCTTTGGTAAGTCTTGGAAGTGTCAACATCAAAGCACTCCAGTCTTTGATTGAAAATGGCTGATAGACCACAGTTTGACCATCTGTTCTCACTGGATACACACTTGCTTTTGGCTCTCGTTCCTTCTGCTGGCTGGGAGTATAAACTCCTGTCAATACTTTGTGCGTTGCCCTGGAGGATGAGTCTTCTCCAAATTGGGAGGGCTTCGAGGATGTAGCAGCTTTAGTATCGGGGGTTCTCAGCTTGCCGCTGGTGTAGGGTGAGGGATGGTATGGTCTTGGTGACTTGTCGTAATAATCTCTTCGTTCAATAGGTGGGTCGGGCAATGGTTGGTACATGTTATCAAATAGAGAAATCTCTCTGTCAGTGTCCTCATCCCATGCCCTTCTACTTCTTCTGTGTGACCTTCCTCTTCTCTCAGCAGACCCTTTTTCATCTTCGGTGTCACAACAAGAGTCTCTGAATTGTCTATGAGTTAGCACTGAATCTTCCTTTATTTTCTCTTCTTTTTCGGTTTTCTTTAGGACCAAGATAGAAGACAGTTCTTTGGTATCTTGTAGGACTTTCAGCTCTCCTGCCCATTTTTGTAGCTTCATCCTGGAGTGCTTTATTCAACCAATATTCTGTCAACTGGCCAACCATGATAAAGTGTGAGGACATTTTGTGGTAATTTGTTTTTTGAAGTTGAATTATTTATTTATTATACAAATTTTGGGCACAACGTCCAGTTTATGGCTTTTTAGTGAATATATCGCTATTTTGAGTACTGTATACTTTTGATTCTACCCTTGGGCTCTAAAAAATTTAATTCTTGGGGGCTTCTCCGTTCTATAGACAGTTCTCTGATTTACGCACATTTTTTCCTTAATTAGAATATGTGTCTATCACGTTTTATTGTCTGCGGGACGGTCCGAATTGCAGCTATTAAGTTTTAAGCTTCTGCAACAAAGAGAGAGAAGTAGCGTAGGAGTAAACGTAGAATTTTGAAAATAATTATTTTATTAATATTTAATTTAGATAAAACAAAAAAAACTCCCAATCTTAAGTTATTTATAAAAGCAATTAGTTTATCCAGTACCTCCTTTAATATGACAGGTGATATAACCTTTTATATTTTTGAATTGTACCCGAAAAAATGAACTGTAATAAATTAAAAATAACTTTGAGCAATTTAAACCTCTATACTCCAATTATTTGTGTTAAATTTTGAAATGTATCTACCTCCTCAATTGTTTTAGTGCCTGATTGCCGATAAGATATTTACTTTAATAATTGCAATGCTGTCTCAATAGCTTAAACTGTTTCTTATTTATTTATTATTTCGTTCATTGATGGCACCGTGCAAAGAGTAATTCTCACACTGCTCCTTTAAACTCAAACTAGTCCAACTCGTACTGAGCAAACATACAGACCAGAGGCGCTCCGAGCCTGAAGCAACAAAGCGCTTTCTTTAATTCCCACATAACACTCAAAATACAGATTGACACTATTCTATCCTTGTCCCTAATTTTTCTAATTCCTTTTTCTCAACTCTTACAACATTAACAAGAACAACAACATTAATAGAGCTAAATTACGGCTGACATATCTTTCCCTGTGACCTCTTGACCTCTCTGCTCACTGCCGCTCATACACTCACACACACACACACACACTCAGAAAGACCGCAGGCAGATAGACAAACAGTCATAACAAAATTTATTATTCCCATGAAATTGATTAAACTAGCAAATCTTTGAGAGCTGAATTTAAAATATTTACAATTGTATTAAATTTAGAATTTATTGGTTTAAGTAAATTACACAATACAAGACTTTTAATTGAGATTCGCCAAAACAAGACAATTTTCAGTAAATAGAAAAATCTCCCGTTTCAGATTATTCTCCAAATATTCCAGGACATGCAATAATTTCAGAGATTTATTCCGAATTTTAAGAACATGCAATTTATTTCTAAGAACATGCAATTTTAAATTATTCAATAAATGCAGAATTATTTGATCCAAGTATCATTTGTAAGATCATGACACTCACACAACCAGAATTTCCACAAACATCTCTCCAATAAATGCCATAATTCTTATCTTTCAACATTCTTCTATCACATTTCATTTATAATCAAAGCTTTCAACAAAACTTTACATAAACCACCATAGCCAATATTTAACTCAGATCAAAAACTGGATTTTATCCATCATAAACAACTCTGAACACCTCATCTCATGCTTGCTCAAATAAGTGCTTCTTAATAATTTAAACCATTTACAAAGTGCCATCAATTTGAAAAATTCATTTATACTGTCTTCCTCTTTAAATCGACACCAAGAAACAAATCTCCCAGGTAATTCTAAATGTGTCATACTCTTCTTTTAATTTTTTCAGTATCTGCGTAATTTTGGTGGAATTAGCCGAACACAGACTTTTCGTTATATTTTCAGCTTTTTCTGTAATCTCCTTTACAAGCTCAGCTTTTAGTTTCAAGTATATTTCTTTTTCACAAACTTTTGATGACGCTCTCGTAACAGTACTACCAGACGGGAAGTCATACAAAGGCAACCTGCTTGTGATTTAGGTCGGTTTTTCCAGGTACAACTCAATTTAATTTCGGTCACATCAGTTTCCTGTACCAAAGTATTATTAATTTCGTCACAAACAAAATTGCGCATCCCCTATAAGATTGAGTATGCTACGAGTGTCTGTCAATTTGTATCAGTTGCGTTTAGTTGGACAATTGACCTTCGGCCAATTCTACAGAAGCAAGTGACGTCATGTTCTTCGAACTCTTACTTCTGCATCTTGGGTGTCTTGAGAGCTTAAGGCAATCAAAAACACCAATAATGTTACTTTTGGAATTCCTTTTTTTGTAAACTCAAATTAGGAGTTTTTGTTTTTTCTTTTTGTGTAAAGTTTAACCACAAAAGTGTTTTTCTTACAAAATCCGCTTTTTTTCTCTCTTCGTGCAAAGCAATAAACACGGAACTTAATTAATAACTTTGTTTTTAATCACGCTTTATCAAATTTAAAGCTTAAACGCTCACTATTATTTTGATTCTACGCTCCTTCTTTTCTCACGTGTTGGCGTACAAACACGGACTTTTTAATTACTGATTTTATATTGTTTTAAAATTACCACTTAATTTATGACAAAGGTCCCTCACAAAACATCACATATAATTTTGGTTTTGGCCAATGTGACAGATATTCTTTGAAAAAGGCACTGCCATACCGTTTTTGTAGAGCTCTGGATGCGTTGTTTCTCAAAGGGGCCTTTGGGGAGACGACGGCCTGGTCCTTTCTGCATAGTTCTTTCACGTCGCGGTGTCACCAAATTGTGGAAGAAATTCTCTCGACCTCGTAGAAGGAATACAGGAATCTGGGCTGGTTCAGCAAGGCACTTTAATGTTGATCATCAGGGTATACAGGTAATGATTCTCCGTCTCCTAAGTCTTGGTACAGAACTGAGCTAAATTTAACCTACAGAGTAGTTAACCATTAACTCCTTAGGTAACCCTTAGGTAATGAACTTATGCAAACATAACATGGTAGTAAAACACAGGCAAAGTCCAGTTTAAAAGACCACGTCTCTAGGTAATTTTCACTGAATCAGCATAAATCAGCCATAGTTGTCGTAAACCTCAATGTATTGGTAACTATTGATTGATAACACAAGAACAGAACATCAGCGACCTTTGACGTATTTCATAACAAAGATTATTTTCCTCACAATGGAGCATTAAGCCCTGCAGTGTGAACGTAGTCCTGTAGTTGCTTGTTTCTGTTGGATCTCCAGATTTAAAGACTGGTGTAATTGCTGAGATCTTCCAAGAGTCTGGGAAGGTGCTTGAATTTATTGATTCACTTATAATTATTCATGTGTTTTAATAAACATTGTACTTAATCCAAATGCATCTTTTGCCGTAGAGTTTTTTAGACCACTGATTATTTTATCAATTTGCATAATGTGATACTCTATTCAGCTCAAAAGAGAGTTCATCAGTAGCAGCAGACACCACAGCAAGGCCTGTGTCTGCCACTGATGAAACCTCTTGTGACAGACTCTTAAAGGGATATGCCACCCCCAGGTCAAACTTGGGGATCTCCCCACAGTCCAGAGACTAAAATAAGTGATGGAAAGCGTTTTCCTGGTCACCCAGCCGCTGCCTAACAGGGGAACTCCCAACGTGGTGCGTAACAGGGATTCCCCTGTCAGCGTGGTGTGTGCTTCGTCTGTGTTTTTCCGCACTGTAAAATAGTTCCCACCCCAAAATGACCAAGGCAAGTTCTCCGTGTTGATTTGCACATTTATTTGCACTCGATATGAATGCGCATTACACAGAAAGTAATTGGGAAAAGCATCGAGCAAATTAATTCCTTTTGGCCGAAATCTTTCTCTGGCGACGTTAGCCTCCAGTCTAACGCGGAGTAGCTGCAGCTGTGCGCGGCGGTCAGTGCTGACAGACTCGGACAATGGCTGGGTGACCACGAAAACGCTTTCCATCACTTATTTTAGTCTCTGGACAGTGGGGAGATACCCAAGCTTGACCTGGGGGTGGCATATCCCTTTAATAGAGTCCACAAAATATGTATTGAAGGCTGTCGCTATTTTTGTTGGATTATTGCTTACTTCATTATTTGATTTTACTACCTCTCTAATGGCAAAAGGAGAAATTCAATTTGTCAACTGCATAAAATTGTATTTGATTTATTTAGAAGCAGCTCATCCAAGCTGCTTCTTCAGTTCTGGTCAGACGCTGGTGGACACTGCCTGAAGGGGGCGCTAACTACAATGAAATGACTCTGAAACTACCACAGCTACTTGTTTACAAAACAAGCTGGGTGTTAAGGAGACAACTGTTGGTGCAAATGTTTTAAATTTAAGAAATACAAAATGACCATCAGACGACCTCGGTCTGGGGCTCCACACAAGATCTCACCTCGTGGGGTTTTAGTGATCATGAGAACAGTGAGAAATCAGCCCAGAACTACATAGGAGATGATCTCAAGGCAGCTGGGACCACAGTCACTAAGAAAACCACTGGTAACATTTTACGCTGCAATGGATTAAAATCCTGCTGTGCTCGCTAGGTCCTTCTTTTTAAAGGGATAGTGCGGTTATTTGATGTTAATCTGTATGGGTTTCCTTCTAAAAGTTCTGTGCGGTAACACCGGCTTACCTCTGACAGCCCGGTTCTGCTCGCGTTCTGGAGCTCAGGTAATTCGGTCCGGTAAGTTCGCAGGGACTCGTAATAAAGCTTGTTTTTCTTCTCAAAACAAAACATTTGTCTGAAAGGTGATATATTTGCGTCCCAAACAGTTGCCCATGAAAAATCCAGCAGCGTAGGTAGCATTCGCATATCTCGTCTCGATTCATATCACTGCGCGCCTATTACTTATTATTAGCCTGTTAACCTTTAGCGGAAGTGTACGGCGGGTGCGGTCTGCCGCAAGGGGAAGTTTACGAGTGAACAGGCCACAGGCAGCTAATGTGAGCGCAGTGATACGAATCGAGACGAGATATGCGAATGCTAACAACGCTGCTGGATTTTTCATGGACAAGTGTTTGGGATGCAAATATATCACCTTTCAGACAAATGTTTTGTTTTGAGAAGAAAAACAAGCTTTATTACCAGTCCCCCGCGAACATAACATAACATAACATAGACATAATCTAAAAAAAAAATCCAGAAATCACAGTGTATGATTTTTTAACAATTTATTTGTATGATACTGCTGCAAATAAGTATTTGAACACCTGTCTATGAGCTTGAATTGTGACCCTCAAAGACCTGTTAGTCACCTTTAAAAAGTCCACCTCCACTTATTATCCTAAATTAGAAGTACACCTGTCCACCCCATACAATCAGTAAGACTCCAACTACTAACAGAGCAGTCCAGAGACACCAGAGACAAAATTGTAGACCTCCACAAGGCTGGAAAGGGTTACGGGGCAATTGCCAAGCAGCTTGGTGAAAAAAGATCCACTGTTGGAGCAATTATTAAAAAATAGAAGAAGCTAAACATGACTGTCGATCTCCCTCGGACTGGGGCTCCATGCAAGATCTCACCTCGTGGGGTCTCAATGATCCTAAGAAAGGTGAGGAATCAGCCAAGAACTGCATACGAGGAGCTGGTCAATGACCTGAAAAGAGCTGGGACCACCGTTTCCAAGGTTACTGTTGGTAATACACTAAGACGTCATGGTTTAAAATCATGCATGGCACGGAAGGTTCCCCTGCTTAAACCAGCACATGTCCAGGCCCGTCTTAAGTTTGCCAATGACCATTTGGACGATCCAGAGGATTCATGAGAGAAAGTCATGTGGTCAGATGAGACCAAACTAGAACTTTTTGGTCTTAATTCCACTCGCCGTGTTTGGAGGAAGAAGAATGATGAGTACCATCCCAAGAACACATACATATGAATAGTGACAATAAAAGGCATTCTTCTTCTTCTAATTAGTGACGGGCAAAATGAACAGAGGCTTCGAAGTGTGAGTCGAGTAATCAGTACAAAGCTACAAAGCAAAGTGTGGTTCGAAACGTGGTTCGGTGACGTCAGTGATGACTTTTGAACCGTCCTGAAGCACTGCACTATGTGACTGATTCAGGAAGTGGTTCGCTGGTTTGGGGAATGCCGCGTTTCATTTGAAGCATAAAAGCCTCAGCAAACGGCACTGGAGTCCCCCGAACGTCTTGTGTTGTCTGACTGCATTTGCAGTCTTTCCAAATCGAAGGTGGAAACAGCACCAAAAAAAAGACTCCCCGGTTTGTGAGTACTTTGACCTCATAACTGCCAATAAGGTTTGTCCTATAAGAAATATATAAATAAAATCGTATTCATTTCACAATGTAGAAAATCACTCTTGCTTAACTCGTATAGTCACACAAGAGGTGTGCAAAATTACACATTGTCTGCTCACGTACTATAAACCTTTTGAGCATGGGCTTGTTGCCACAGGTGAAGTGTCCCTACTTTATACAAAGTGGCTGTCACTTATTTTTCAACACCAGCATCATCTGTGCCATGTGAGAGGATTTTCTCTAAAGCAGGAAATCCTTACAAAAAACAGAACCGCCTCAGTCCAGCCACTTTGGAAAAACTTCTTTTTTTTGACTAAAAAACAATGAAACATCAATGTTTTATTCTCATTTATTTACAAACGCTACTACAAAGTTACACAAGCATTCCTATTTCTAAAACTGTGTTTCACATGTTTTGAAGTACATTTGTCTATGGCAGTGCTTCTCAAATAGTGGGGCGGGCTGTACTAGAACTAAGTGTAATTGCACATCAACAACAGTAGTTGGCAGTGGCGCTCTCACTGTCGCTCTGGGGCAGGGGTCGGCAACCTTAACTCATTGAGTGCCGGCCTGTTTTCAGAATTTCAACCCCAGAATGCCGGAGGTTTTAGTGTATTTTTACTGATTTTCCAAGACCCACAGAATACTGAGTTCTTTGACTATATAGACATGGCACACATCAAAAGTGTTGACTCTCTTCACCTAGAAAAAAAATTATGTATCTAACCTTTTCGGTTCTCAAGTAATTGATAGTAGAACATAGGGAAGTTTCAGCAAAAACACAGTTTTTTTCCACAAAGTGGAGAAAACGAGCATTTTGTACAAAGAGTTATTTCAAGCAGATCGGTGATTTTGACGTCAATATTTATGGATTTAGTGACACCTCAAACATCTAAAACAACAGAGAAAGAGATTTCTGATGACAAAGTACGTTTTTTTATTTACAAATATAAGAATATAAGGCTCTGTGAATTGAAAATTCCTTCAAATCAATTGTGCCAAGAAATGTTTACAGGATATAATAATATCTTTTCCTACAAAATAGAACTTTGTCACTTCACAACAATATTGAGGCTCAGAGTACAGACCCATAATAAAAACTAATATACACACACACACACACACATACACACACATACACACATGCCCATGCATAAACCTTTACACACACACAGCTACACACGCACACGCACACACACATACATATAGCTCCATTCATTACAATTACCACACAGCAGCATCATGTAAAGTTAATTCCTCTCATCTCATGCCTCTTTGGAGAGCAGGATCTACTGATCCAAGTCAGTACTCGTCTTCTTTGGCGCTGTTGTAGTCTGATCAGAGTCCCTGCTCCGTGCAGTGCGTGCACGGCACGTTGTCTGCCCCGGGCACAGCAGATCTCGGCTCCGACCTCGCGGCCTGATCCGGTGTGTCTCTGATCCTCTGATCCGGGATCCTGGGTCCCAAGAGCGATCAGATCGCTCCATAGGCGCTCATCAACAGTCCTCTGCTTTTCCGGATTCCCCTTGCCTCGCCATCTTGCTTCCTCCATCCCCCGGGAGGAGCTGGAGGAAGTGTCCAGAGTGAAGGAGGTATAGGCGTCCCTGTTTAGTCGTCCTCTCAAATGGCTCGCCCGTTTCCAGCCTCACTTTTTACAATGTGTAGTTTTATGTATTTTAGCATGTTAGTATGTGTGAGCTACTGTTTGGTTGTGTGGTGTCGGGTAGCTGTGGGGGCTGGAAGGAAATGTGGGTTGTTTTTAGTCACTGTAAAGCAGTTTTATAAAGTTTTAATATGCCGTGTAAGAAATGTACAATAAGTCAAAACATTAACAACGCAAGCAGCACCAGATGGTAAATGGTCACAACAAAACACCAGACCTCCTGCTAATGTAAATTCTAATGCCGAGAACATAAAAACGTGCTGGTCGCTCAGCAGCACCAATAGTTAGAACGTCTTATACATTTGGTGCAATAAACCTGTAGATGGCAAATAGACAAAGATACTCCAATATTAGAGTAACAGCCACAGTGGTCACACTTGGACATGAAGAGCCAAACAGTAGTAGTGGTCGTAAGTACAAGTGCACCACTCACTCCCTTCTCCATGGAGACAAACGTTTAATGCCACACTGGATCAATTCAGTTGTAGCAATAACATCTGTTCAGACCAGCAGTTGGCAGTAACCTTTTAAATTCTGCTCATCTAACAATAAAGCGTCAAAATTCCAGTCATATAGCAAGAGTCTGAAGTTTATTTGACACAAATATGGCTGATACAGCAGTAGATAAGTTCATAGATGGTCAGTAGATGACATAGGTGCGGCTGTCAATCCCTGTAGCAGTCCAGGTAATGCAGGGGGGGTTCATGGCTACTACCAGCGTCATTCAGGGTTACCATGGTTTGTGCCTTCAAGAGTCATTCAGGGTTGAGTTATTGGCTTATGGGCTCCCAGCATCAGTGGTGTTCTGACCAGAACTGTTCTGTAAACAGAAAGGCAGTTTTAATACAATTCTTATTGTAGTTACTGTAGCCTCTATGAAGCTACCATCTGTGGTTAGACTGGCTGATCCAGCCCTGTTGCATTTCTCACATTAAACCACTGCCCAGCTACATTACTGCTGTCTGATAATGGGCCAGCTTTGCCCAACAAAACCAGAGACTTCCACTTGTCAAGTGATGACAAGACTGAGATTCAATAATTGGTGTAACCTTTAATGTGACAGTCACTGGTCAAGGGACTGCAGGTGGAAACTAGCATGTTTGCTTTTAAATCATGTGAACATTGTAGAAGTTCAAGAAAGAAGATACCTCAAGAGCGGGGCTCGTGTCATTGGACAGGACATGAACCTCTGCACTGCTTTTCTCATCTGAAATGATACATTTTAGCACAAAGTCAAGTGTGGCAATGTTATTCAAATATTAATTTCATTAAACCAAAGTCAAGTTTCAGTCAAGATTTTGCTAAAAGGATTTTTTTTTTCTACTTCTATTATTTCAGTGAAGTTTCTCACTTCCTGGTTGGACATGGGCAGATGACACTTTGGAAACAAAGTTGGGTCACTACCTCCACACCAGAAGAGTTCTAGTGCACTTTAAAGAGAAGTTAAACATGGGTCCAAAGGGTGAGTTGCATTGGACTTACCCTCTTTAGCTTTGGCAACCAGCGACTCAACCAACTTAAGCGACTCAAGTACTTCCTCAAGAGACTGTTGCACACCTTTTACACCTTTCACATCTAAAAACAACAATCACTTGAGCACACTGCCATAATCCAACATTTGTTCAATAGATTAGCCTACATTATTAATGGCAATACCATACCTTTCTGGGCATGATCATGCTCGACCTTATCTTCCGAGCCAACTATTAAACAAAATGTGTCAATTTAACAGTTTCTAGGATTTAATTTTAGGTTTTAAAAGAGGATATTTACCTGCAGATGTTGCAAGACTGAGTAAAAAGAAACAGCAAACCCACACTGGTACCATTTTGCCAGTGTCCAGGAGAAACCTGCAGTCAGTAGAGCCACACAAACAGTTAACGACAATTGTCACAGCTGCTGTCCATGAGCGTAATGAGCCTTTAAAAGACAGGAGCGGGGGCTTCTGATTGGCTGAGAGAAAGTGGACACACCCCCAAAGCCCAATTTGACTAATAGGGTGCGTCCCATTTCCAGACTAAAACAAAAAACAAAAAACTTACCTCCCCTCCCACAATAATATACTTTATGACAATAATAATCAACATCTAGCATTAAAAATGCACTTCTGATGATTTTCTGATAATTAATGTATTCTATTGATGCTAAATTTGGAATGATCTTGTAGCACTTTTCAAAAGCATCATAGTTCAGATTTGGAGTTACCTGTAGGACAGGCATGGGCAAACTAATCTGTACAAATGTGTGTATTGTGTGTATCTGCCTTAGAAGTAGTGATGCTCAGACGAAGCCACATGAAGCAACAACCCTTTCAGCCAACTGTGCCGGTACATGTACTGATGCTTCATATTGATTCATTTACTCCATCTGGAGGTCAACATGTACAATTATCTCATTTTCATTACAGCAACATCACAGAGACCAGTGCTTCTCAATTATTTTCTGTGATGCCCCCCTAGGAAGCAGAAAAAATTTCACGCCCCCCTCCCTGCGCGCAACTATTAATAGTATTATTTGCAGGCTTGGGGAGTAACGGATTACATGGAACGGCGTTAAGTAAAAGGATACAAAAAAAAGGTAACTGTATTCCCCTACAGTTACAAAGAAAAAGACGTAATCAGATTACAGGTACATTTAGTGAAAATGGGGATTACTTAGCAGGATTACAATTTGAAAGCATTTTATGTTATTTCATTTTTTCATTTAAAGCCGGAGTCATATGTAGGGAAAACAACGTACAGACTCGCGCCGCGCGCGCTCTGTGAAACAAACTTGCAGTGGCGCGCGCTGTGGAATACACTTGCAGCGGCTCGCACTGAACTTCACGCAGGTCGCGCACTATGGACTAAACTTGCAGCGGGCATGGTTTCAAAAAACGCATTTAAAATGGGTGGAAATTTAGGGAGGATTTTATTTTTAAAGAAGACAAAGGGAACAACATCACAGTGCAGTGCAAATTGTGCCTTCCAGCGGTTAAACACCTGTCAATGTCCAAGGATTCTACTTCCAATCTCAAGAAACATTTACAGGTAAGATCGCTAATATTAACGCTTTGATACTGACAGGCCCTAAATGTCCTGCTTCAGTCATGTTATGTGTGAATATGAGTCATTTCTTTGTCTTGATTCATTTGTAGGAGCCAGTTTCGAGTTAGCTATCGACTAGCAAACTATTAGCAAGGTTAGGGTGACCATACGTCCTCTTTTGCCCGGACATGTCCTCTTTTCAGAGGCTGTCCGGGCTGTCCGGCCGGAGTTTATAAAATCCTTCAAATGTCCGGGTTTTTGATTCCGTTGGAAACGCGCTCTGAGAGGCGGAGTTCTAGTCGAACCCCGGAACGTGTATTCATTCATTTACAAACAGGCGCGCCACGCTCCACACACACACACACACACACACACACACACACACACACACACACACTCGCAGGCTGACAGGCGCACTGCAAAGACACAGAAAATGCCAAAACGCAAATGCAGTTTCACGGATGAATTGCAAAAAAAAGTTCCCCTGTTTTCGCCCGGGGCGTGACAAGTGGGAGGCAGAATGACCAGGGAGAGGAGGAAGGCAAGGAAGACTGAAGAAAAGGAAAAAAGGACTGTTGACTTGAGGCATTATTTGTATATTTTTTCATTAGCCATTAGACACATTATTTTGAAGAATGGGCTTACTGAACATTGAAGAATAGGCTAACTCTCTGTTTCTTTTTCTTTTTTTCTTTTTTCTTAACTAAGGTGTAAGTGTCAGCCTTAAGATTGCTTATATTAATAAATATATTATTTATAAAGCAACTGTTTGTGAGTATATCCAGGTAAAGTGTTCTTTTCTGGGGAATTCAGAAGCACAGTAAGCCCCCGACCCATGTAAAACCCTTAAAAATGGGAGAAAAAACTCAAAAAAAAAATATTTCGCACGCGAGTTGGAAGTGTGTCCTCTTTTCAGTGAAATACAATATGGTCACCCTAGCTAACTTTTGTGGTCACAAGTACACTTTGTGCATTTGTAGAACGATATTACAATATTTAAACATTATCTAGGCAACATAGTCATGTTAACTGATCCATGAAGACCCTTTAGACAATTCCGAGCAAAGCTGTCGTTAGATGTAGGCCAGCACGGAAGCTGGACGAACATCCTGTCCAGCTGCGGAGATCGGGCAAGATGACTGTCCCGGTAAAACTAAAACTTTAACTGAAAATATAATTTCGTTGAAGTCATAGGTGTTTAGGTGTTTGGTTTAGTGAGTGACCTTGTTTACTAGTGACTTGGCTTATAGTGATAACAGTTGTTAAAACTACACATAGAACTGTATTTGTCCTCCTAAAAACTTTTAATTGTATTGTAATTTTCTTGTTTTCTTGTTGTTATAGGATATTTGGTGTTAAAGTAATCCAAAAGTAACTGAAAGTAATCAAGTTACATTACTTTAATATTATAGTATCGGGATTACGTTACTGAATACATATTTTAAGGAGTAACTAGTAACTGTACCGGATTACATTTCTAAAGTAACCCTCCCAACCCTGATTATTTGTCTACAAAATTGTCATTAGTACACCTCTGCATAACATTGTATCCTCTTATTAACATTAAAAACAAAAAAAGAAAGAAAGAAACTTCCAACAAAGACTGCACTGTCTTTTTGCACTGAGGACTCAAATATTAATGTGTTTTTAATGCAGCTTTGTGCACATTTGTTACGTTTTACAGAAACAAAACTTAAAACCGCATGGCTTATTTGCATAAACTAAAAGCTCTGAAAAACAAACAAACATTCATTCATTCATTCATTCTGTTCTGTATATCGCATATTTAACTCATTGAGTGCCGGTGACGAGTTTTCTCGTCATGTTGAAACCAAACGTTGAGTGCCGTGACGTATATATACGTCAAGGACGTTTTTCAGCGGGGATCGCTAGAATACGACCTGGAGCAACTTTGAAGGTGTAACTCACGTTTCCCAACCTGTAGGTGGCGATCTTGTATCATTATTTGCCGATCGGAGACGCAGAAGAGAGGAGGAGTGTAGTTTGTGTTCTGTGTATTGGCCAGATGGAGTAAATGAATCAATATGAAGCATCAGTACATGTACCGGCACAGTTGGCTGAAAGGGTTGTTGCTTCATGTGGCTTCGTCTGAGCATCACTACTTCTAAGGCAGATACACACAATACACACATTTGTACAGATTAGTTTGCCCGTGCCTGTCCTACAGGTAACTCCAAATCTGAACTATGATGCTTTTGAAAAGTGCTACAAGATCATTCCAAATTTAGCATCAATAGAATACATTAATTATCAGAAAATCATCAGAAGTGCATTTTTAATGCTAGATGTTGATTATTATTGTTATAAAGTATATTATTGTGGGAGGGGAGGTAGGTTTTGATTTTTAAGTCCGGAAATGGGACGCACCCTATTAGTCAAATTGGGCTTTGGGGGTGTGTCCACTTTCTCTCAGCCAATCAGAAGCCCCCGCTCCTGTCTTTTAAAGGCTCATTACGCTCATGGACAGCAGCTGTGACAATTGTCGTGAACTGTTTGTGTGGCTCTACTGACTGCAGGTTTCTCCTGGACACTGGCAAAATGGTACCACTGTGGGTTTGCTGTTTCTTTTTACTCAGTCTTGCAACATCTGCAGGTAAATATCCTCTTTTAAAACCTAAAATTAAATCCTAGAAACTGTTAAATTGACACATTTTTGTTTAATAGTTGGCTCGGAAGATAAGGTCGAGCATGATCATGCCCAGAAAGGTATGGTATTGCCATTAATAATGTAGGCTAATCTATTGAACAAATGTTGGATTATGGCAGTGTGCTCAAGTGATTGTTGTTTTTAGATGTGAAAGGTGTAAAAGGTGTGCAACAGTCTCTTGAGGAAGTACTTGAGTCGCTTAAGTTGGTTGAGTCGCTGGTTGCCAAAGCTAAAGAGGGTAAGTCCAATGCAACTCACCCTTTGGACCCATGTTTAACTTCTCTTTAAAGTGCACTAGAACTCTTCTGGTGTGGAGGTAGTGACCCAACTTTGTTTCCAAAGTGTCATCTGCCCATGTCCAACCAGGAAGTGAGAAACTTCACTGAAATAATAGAAGTAGAAAAAAAAAAAAAATCCTTTTAGCAAAATCTTGACTGAAACTTGACTTTGGTTTAATGAAATTAATATTTGAATAACATTGCCACACTTGACTTTGTGCTAAAATGTATCATTTCAGATGAGAAAAGCAGTGCAGAGGTTGTTCATGTCCTGTCCAATGACACGAGCCCCGCTCTTGAGGTATCTTCTTTCTTGAACTTCTACAATGTTCACATGATTTAAAAGCAAACGTGCTAGTTTCCACCTGCAGTCCCTTGACCAGTGACTGTCACATTAAAGGTTACACCAATTATTGAATCTCAGTCTTGTCATCACTTGACAAGTGGAAGTCTCTGGTTGTGTTGGGCAAAGCTGGCCCATTATCAGACAGCAGTAATGTAGCTGGGCAGTGGTTTAATGTGAGAAATGCAACAGGGCTGGATCAGCCAGTCTAACCACAGATGGTAGCTTCATAGAGGCTACAGTAACTACAATAAGAATTGTATTAAAACTGCCTTTCTGTTTACAGAACAGTTCTGGTCAGAATGCCACTGATGCTGGGAACCCATAAGCCATAACTCTTGAAGGCACAAACCATGGTAACCCTGAATGACGCTGGTAGTAGCCATGAACCCCCCCTGCATTACCTGGACTGCTACAGGGATTGACAGCCGCACCCATGTCATCTACTGACCATCTATGAACTTATCTACTGCTGTATCAGCCATATTTGTGTCAAATAAACTTCAGACTCTTGCTATATGACTGGAATTTTGACGCTTTATTGTTAGATGAGCAGAATTTAAAAGGTTACTGCCAACTGCTGGTCTGAACAGATGTTATTGCTACAACTGAATTGATCCAGTGTGGCATTAAACGTTTGTCTCCATGGAGAAGGGAGTGAGTGGTGCACTTGTACTTACGACCACTACTACTGTTTGGCTCTTCATGTCCAAGTGTGACCACTGTGGCTGTTACTCTAATATTGGAGTATCTTTGTCTATTTGCCATCTACAGGTTTATTGCACCAAATGTATAAGACGTTCTAACTATTGGTGCTGCTGAGCGACCAGCACGTTTTTATGTTCTCGGCATTAGAATTTACATTAGCAGGAGGTCTGGTGTTTTGTTGTGACCATTTACCATCTGGTGCTGCTTGCGTTGTTAATGTTTTGACTTATTGTACATTTCTTACACGGCATATTAAAACTTTATAAAACTGCTTTACAGTGACTAAAAACAACCCACATTTCCTTCCACCCACAAAACCAGCCCCCACAGCTACCCAACACCACACAACCAAACAGTAGCTCACACATGCTAAAATACATAAAACTACACATTGTAAAAAGTGAGGCTGGAAACGGGCGAGCCATTTGAGAGGACGACTACATCAAGAACAAGGAGCCGCCCACCGCCACCAGGAACCGTCACAGATGAGGCCCAAGCACCATCCACCACCAGGACACGGCCCAGGGAGAGATGAGGCAGCCACAGACAACCACCACGCCGGGTTCAGAGGGCTCTGGAAAAACTAAAAATGTGACTATTATCCATCCATCCTTTTTCTTCTGCTTATCTGGGTCCGGATCGTGGGGGCAACAGTCTAAACGGGGACGCCCATACCTCCTTCACTCTGGACACTTCCTCCAGCTCCTCCCGGGGGACCCCAAGGCGTTCCCAGACCAGCCGGGAGACATAGTCCCTCCAGCGTGTCCTGGGTCTTCCCCGGGGCCTCCTCCCAGTGGGACATGCCCGGAACACCACCTGAGGGAGGCATCCAGAACAGATGCCCGAACCACCTCAGCTGCTCCTCTCGACGTGGAGGAGCAGCGGCTCTACTCCGAGCTCCTCACCCTATCTCTAAGGGAGCGCCCAGCCACTCTGCGGAGGAAACTCATTTCGGCCGCTTGTATCCGTGATCTTGTCCTTTCGGTCATTACCCAGAGCTCATGACCATAGGTGAGGGGAGGATCGTAGATTGACCGGTAAATTGCTCTTCACCACAAAGGTCCGGTACAGCGACCGCATCACTGCCGACGCTGAACCGATCTGCCTGTCAATCTCACGCTCCATCCTCCCCTTACTCGTGAACAAGACCCCGAGATACTTGAACTCCTCCACTTGAGGCAAGGACTCTCCACCCACCCAGAGAGGGCAAGTCACCTTTTTCCGGTCGAGGACCATGGCCTCGGATTAGGAAGAGCTGATCCTCATCCCCAGCCGCTTCACACTCGGCTGCAAACCGCCCCAGTGCACGCTGGAGGTCCCGGTTCAATGAAGCCATCAGGACAACATCATCTGCAAACAGCAGAGATGAGATCCTGTGGTTCCCAAACGGATCCCCTCCGGCCCCTGACTGCGCCTAGAAATTCTGTCCATAAATATAATTAACAGAACCGGTGACAAAGGGCAGCCCTGGTGGAGTCCAACATGCACCGGAAACAGGTCCGATTTACTACCGGCAATGCGAACACAGCTCCTGCTCCGGTCATACAGGGACCGAACAGCCCTTATCAAAGGGCCCCGAACTCCGTACTCCCAGAGCACTCTCCACAGGACCCCACGAGGGACACGGTCGAATGCCTTCTCCAGATCCACAAAGCACATGTGGACTGGTTTGCCAAACTCCCATGAACCCTCGAGCACCCGATGGAGAGTATAGAGCTGGTCCAGTGTTCCCCGGCCGGGACGAAAACCACACTGCTCCTCCTGAATCCGAGGTTCGACTATCGGTCGGATTCTCCTCTCCAGCACCCTGGAATAGACCTTACCGGTAAGACTGAGGAGTGTGATTCCCCAATAGTTGGAACACACCCTCCGGTCCCCCTTCTTAAACAGAGGGACCACCACCCCGGTCTGCCAGTCCAGAGGTACTGTCCCCGACCGCCACGCGATGTTGCAGAGATGTGTCAGCCAAGACAGCCCTAGAACATCCAGAGACTTAAGATACTCAGGACGGATCTCATCCACCCCCGGGGCCTTGCCACCAAGGAGCTTTCCAACCACCTCAGTAACTTCAGCCAGGGTGATGAATGAGTCCGCCTCTGAGTCCCCAGCCTTCCTCCTCGGAAGACGTGATGGCGGGATTGAGAAGATCCTCAAAGTATTCCTTCCACCGTCCTATAACATCCCCTGTCGAGCTCAACAGCTCCCCACCCGCACTGTAAACAGTGTTGGTGAAGCACTGCTTCCCCCTCCTGAGGCGCCGGACGGTTTGCCAGAATTTCTTTGAGGCCGTCCGATAATCCTCCTCCATGACCTCTCCGAACTCCTCCCAAACTCAAGTTTTTGCCTCTGCAACCACCTGGGCTGCAGCACGCTTGGCCTGCCGGTACCCGTCGGCTGCCTCAGGAGTCTCATGAGCCAACAAGGCCCGATAGGACTCCTTCTTCAGCCTGACGGCATCCCTTACTTCCACGTTGACAATAGAGACCGAGAACGAAGCCCACTTGGACTCTATGTCCCCAGCCTCCCCCGGAATCTGGGAGATGCTCTCCCGGAGGTGTGAGTTGAAGGTGCCCCTGACAGAGGGCTCTGCCAGATGTTCCCAACAGACCTTCACGATACGTTTGAGCCTGCCAGGTCTCTCCGGATTCCACCCCGCCAGCGGACCCAACTCACAACCAGGTGGTGATCGGTTGACAGCTCTGCCCCTCTCTTCTCCTGAGTGTCCAAGACACACGGCTGGAGGTCGGATGACACAACAACAAAGTCGATCATCGACCTCCGTCCTAGGGTGTCCTGGTGCCAAGTGCACTGATGGACACCCTTGTGCTCGAACATGGTGTTCCTTATGGACAAACCATGGCTAGCACAGAAGTCCAATTACAGAACACCACTCGTGTTCAGATCAGGGAGGCTGTTCCTCCCAATCACCCCTCTCCAGGTGTCACTGTCATTGCTCATATGGGCGTTGAAGTCCCCCAGTAGAACAACGGAGTCCCTGGTCGTTGCACTGTCCAGTACCCCTCCCAGGCACTTCAAGAATGCCGGGTACTCTGCACTGTTGTTCGGCCCATAGGCCGACACAACGGTGAAAGACCTGTCCCCGACCCGAAGGCGCAGGGACACGACCCTCTCGTTCACCGGGTGAACTCCAACACACGCCGGCTGAGCCGTGGGGCAATGAGCAGGCCCACATCGGCCTGCTGTTGTTCCCCGCGGGCAACGCCAGAGAAAAATGGAGGGTCCAGCCCCCCTCAAGGAGTTGGGTTCTAGAGCCCAAGCTGTGCGTGGAGGTGAGGCCGATTATATCTACTCGGTAATGCTCAACCTCCCGCACGAGCTCAGGCTCCCCCCCCCCCCCCCAGTGAGGTGACATTCCATGTCCCTAGAGCTAGTCTCCGGCCGTCGAGGCCCCTGCCTTCGACTGCCGCCCAAATCTCCACGCACCCAGACCTTATGGATCCTCTGCGGGTGGTGGGTCCACAGGAGGATGGCCCCACGTCGCTCCTTCGCGCTTCGCCCGGCCGGGCCCCGTGGGGAAAGGCCCGGCCACCAGACGCTCGCTGGCGAGCACCCACCCCAGATCTGGCTCCAGGGTGGGGCCCCGGTAACGCCAGTCCGGGCAACATATCTGGCCTTGTTGTAAAAGTCATCATAAAGGGCTTCTGAACCGCTCTTAGTCTGACCCGTACCCCAGGACCTGTTTGCCTTGGGTGAGCCTACCAGGGGCATAAAGCCCCCGACAACATAGCTCCCGGGATCAATCAGGCACTCAAACCCCTCCACCACGTTAAGGTGGCGGCTCAAGGAGGGGTGAGATCAATATTAGTTCAAGCTAATAAAATGCCTAAAATAAATAAGTTAAATAAAATCTGAAAAATAAAAACAGGTAAAAGTATAAAATTCCAATTAAAAGGCCAAGCTAAACAGGTGAGTCTTAAAAACATGAACGTTCTCTGCAGCCGTGAGCTCCTCCGGCAGGCTGTAGAATACACACTTACACATACACGTGCAGTCTTGTCTGTCTACTTTAAGGGTGATGGGTGTCTTTTCTGTCCATGAAGTTGTAAATGGGTCAGTGACGTTTTGCAGTTTTCAAATGCTCAAAAAATGAAAATATAATGGGATACAAAATGTGTAGATTTTCTGATATATTTAAGTGTATATTTTATCATTTAATTTCATACATGTCCCTAGAAAAAAAGTTGATTAAAAACATTTTTCTGCATTTACATTTTTTTCTGCATATACAGGATTGTAGCCATAGCTAATTTCCATCCTTCCGTCCAAGCCCACCACATAACCCGCACAATTCATGAAACATGACAAAAGCCTCCAAAACCCACTCCCACATGCACCTCTCACTCATACACTATAAAACACACTCATATTAAGATTAAGATTAAGCTTGGGCTTTTAGCCTTTATTGGTCTCACAAACAATGACACACAGTGACACACGGGAGAAATTTGACTTCTGCATTTGACCCATCCTTTTTCAGGAGCAGTGAGCAGCCATCTTTTTCGGCGCCCGGGGGGCAGTACCGTGAAGGGTCTTGCCCAAGGACCCACACTGGTTAGCTCATTGCCCGGTGGGGGGGGTTTGAACCTACAACCTCCAGGGGGAAAGTCCATGACTTACCAGTTGAGCTAACCAGCCGGTAAAACCAGCCGGTATGACATTAGTATTAAAATGTACAGGTCAGACAACTGGTACTGAACATTGCAGCTACCTGGGAGATCATTTATATAAAGGCAGAATAATAATGGCGATAAAGCTGAGCCTTGTGGTAGTCCTAGCTGCTTTACACAAGTTGGTGATGTAGAATTCCATACTCAGTGCCCAGTGTAGATAATTTATTGAGTAAAATTTGGCCACTGACTGTATCAACGGCTTTATTGAAGTCTAGGAACCCTACTCCCAACAACACCTCTGTCAATGTTCAGTTTGTTTTTTCAAAAGAAAGCATATGGCTGTTTCTGTGGAGTGGTGTTTCCTAAAGCCAAACTGCATTTGGTGGAGATTAAAAGAACTGTGATTTAGGTGGCTCATAAATTGTTCTGTTACACATTTTTCAAGTATCTTAGGCTACGTTCACACTGCAGCCTGAAGTGACCCAAATCCGATTTTTTTTCCCTCTATTCGACCTGTATCTGATCTTCTAATGGCAGTCTGAACGACACAGATCCGATTTTTTCAAATGCGATCTAGGCCACTTGGATATGTGGTCCTAAATCCGATACATATCCGATCTTTTGACATGCGACTTCAGTCTGAACGGCCAGGTCGCGTTCATCCAACCCGGGTGTGTTTCCTCCAGCGAGAGTGGTACAAGTCGGCGTTCACAATTGTACACAAACATCCCGTCTTGCAAAAATAGTATATAAACTCCGTATCAGTGAAGCGGCAAAGCACATAGTAATCCCACCACTCTTGGCTGCGACTCCGCACCAACATGTTAATTTCTACAGACGTTGCTGCCACTGCCCCGCAAAACGCTGTGGCCAAAAACCTTCTCTTTCTCCGTCTCCTCCTTAAAACAAATAAGCTGTACATGTTTTGGCTCCGGTACAAAAGCAACTTTAGGCGACTTCCGTAAACATTGAGCACGCTCGCTGCATGTGACGTCATCGTGTCCTCCAAGGCGCATGCGGGACACTTTTGGGGCGTTTAGCGTTCACACTGGAGATCAAATACAAGTCGCATTTAATTGGAAATGTGAACAGCCTCGCAAAAAAAATCGTATTTCACAAAAAAATCGGAATGGAGCATTAAGCCCTGCAGTGTGAACGTAGTCCTGTAGTTGCTTGTTTCTGTTGGATCTCCAGATTTAAAGACTGGTGTAATTGCTGAGATCTTCCAAGAGTCGGGGAAGGTGCTTGAATTTATTGATTCACTTATAATTATTCATGTGTTTTAATAAACATTGTACTTAATCCAAATGCATCTTTTGCCGGAGAGTTTTTAGACCACTGATTATTTTATCAATTTGCATAATGTGATACTCTATTCAGCTCAAAAGAGAGTTCATCAGTAGCAGCAGACACCACAGCAAGGCCTGTGTCTGCCACTGATGAAACCTCTTGTGACAGACTCTTAACAGAGTCCACAAAATATGTATTGAAGGCTGTCGCTATTTTTGTTGGATCATTGCTTACTTCATTATTTGATTTTACTACCTCTCTAATGGCAAAAGGAGAAATTCAATTTGTCAACTGGACAAAATTGTATTTGATTTATTTAGAAGCAGCTCATCCAAGCTGCTTCTTCAGTTCTGGTCAGACGCTGGTGGACACTGCCTATATCTGCCTGAAGGGGGTGCTAACTACAATGAAATGACTCTGAAACTACCACAGCTACTTGTTTACAAAACAAGCTGGGTGTTAAGGAGACAAATGTTTTAAATTTAAGAAATACAAAATGACCATCAGACGACCTCGGTCTGGGGCTCCACACAAGATCTCACCTCGTGGGGTTTTAGTGATCATGAGAACAGTGAGAAATCAGCCCAGAACTACATAGGAGATGATCTCAAGGCAGCTGGGACCACAGTCACTAAGAAAACCACTGGTAACATTTTACGCTGCAATGGATTAAAATCCTGCTGTGCTCGCTAGGTCCTTCTTTTTAAAGGGATAGTGCGGTTATTTGATGTTAATCTGTATGGGTTTCCTTCTAAAAGTTCTGTGCGGTAACACCGTCTTACCTCTGACAGCCCGGTTCTGCTCGCGTTCTGGAGCTCAGGTAATTCGGTCCGGTAAGTTCGCAGGGACTCGTAATAAAGCTTGTTTTTCTTCTCAAAACAAAACATTTGTCTGAAAGGTGATATATTTGCGTCCCAAACAGTTGCCCATGAAAAATCCAGCAGCGTAGGTAGCATTCGCATATCTCGTCTCGATTCATATCACTGCGCGCCTATTACTTATTATTAGCCTGTTAACTTTTAGCGGAAGTGTACGGCGGGTGCGGTCTGCCGCAAGGGGAAGTTTACGAGTGAACAGGCCACAGGCAGCTAATGTGAGCGCAGTGATACGAATCGAGACGAGATATGCGAATGCTAACAACGCTGCTGGATTTATCATGCACAAGTGTTTGGGACGCAAATATATCACCTTTCGGACAAATGTTTTGTTTTGAGGAGAAAAACAAGCTTTATTACCAGTACCCGCTAACATAACATAACATAACATAGACATAATCTAAAAAAAAATCCAGAAATCACAGTGTATGATTTTTTAACAATTTATTTGTATGATACTGCTGCAAATAAGTATTTGAACACCTGTCTATGAGCTTGAATTGTGACCCTCAAAGACCTGTTAGTCACCTTTAAAAAGTCCACCTCCACTTATTATCCTAAATTAGAAGTACACCTGTCCACCCCATACAATCGGTAAGACTCCAACTACTAACAGAGCAGTCCAGAGACACCAGAGACAAAATTGTAGACCTCCACAAGGCTGGAAAGGGTTACGGGGCAATTGCCAAGCAGCTTGGTGAAAAAAGATCCACTGTTGGAGCAATTATTAGAAAATAGAAGAAGCTAAACATGACTGTCGATCTCCCTCGGACTGGGGCTCCATGCAAGATCTCACCTCGTGGGGTCTCAATGATCCTAAGAAAGGTGAGGAATCAGCCAAGAACTGCATACGAGGAGCTGGTCAATGACCTGAAAAGAGCTGGGACCACCGTTTCCAAGGTTACTGTTGGTAATACACTAAGACGTCATGGTTTAAAATCATGCATGGCACGGAAGGTTCCCCTGCTTAAACCAGCACATGTCCAGGCCCGTCTTAAGTTTGCCAATGACCATTTGGACGATCCAGAGGATTCATGAGAGAAAGTCATGTGGTCAGATGAGACCCAACTAGAACTTTTTGGTCTTAATTCCACTCGCCGTGTTTGGAGGAAGAAGAATGATGAGTACCATCCCAAGAACACATACATATGAATAGTGACAATAAAAGGCATTCTTCTTCTTCTAATTAGTGACGGGCAAAATGAACAGAGGCTTCGAAGTGTGAGTCGAGTAATCAGTACAAAGCTACAAAGCAAAGCGTGGTTCGAAACGTGGTTCAGTGACATCACTGATGACTTTTGAACCGTCCTGAAGCACCGCACCGTGTGATTGATTCAGGAAGTGGTTCGCTGATTTGGGGAATGCCGCGTTTCATTTGAAGCATAAAAGCCTGAGCAAACGGCAATGGAGTCCCCCGAACGTCTTGTGTTGTCTGACTGCATTTGCAGTCTTTCCAAATCGAAGATGGAAACAGCACCAAAAAAAAGACTCCCTGGTTTGTGAGTACTTTGACCTCATAACTGCCAATAATGTTTGTCCTATAAGAAATATATAAATAAAATCGTATTCATTTCACAATGTAGAAAATCACTCTTGCTTAACTCGTATAGTCACACAAGAGGTGTGCAAAATTACACATTGTCTGCTCACGTACTATAAACCTTTTGAGCATGGGCTTGTTGCCACAGGTGAAGTGTCCCTACTTTATACAAAGTGGCTGTCACTTATTTTTCAACACCAGCATCATCTGTGCCATGTGAGAGGATTTTCTCTAAAGCAGGAAATCCTTACAAAAAACAGAACCGCCTCAGTCCAGCCACTTTGGAAAAACTTCTTTTTTTTGACTAAAAAACAATGAAACATCAATGTTTTATTCTCATTTATTTACAAACGCTACTACAAAGTTACACAAGCATTCCTATTTCTAAAACTGTGTTTCATGGTGGTCCTGTCACATGTTTTGAAGTACATTTGTCTATGGCAGTGCTTCTCAAATAGTGGGGCGGGCTGTACTAGAACTAAGTGTAATTGCACATCAACAACAGTAGTTGGCAGTGGCGCTCTCACTGTCGCTCTGGGGCAGGGGTCGGCAACCTTAACTCATTGGCCGTTTCCCAATTCAGTGACGGCACGCTTGTGAGTGTGCCGTCGGTCTGTCGTCGAGACGGCGCACACTCGCTCTGTCCTTAGTGCACTACGTTTCTCACATGGCCGCCTGCGAAATTGAACAGGTCCCGCCTCAGCTCAATGAGCCGGGTGGTCTGCTCCTTGTTCCCTAAAGACAAAAATATTATACTATTGCGACTAGTAATACTTGGAATTGGGACATGGCCAATGTTCCCCCTAATTTTTAATGTGTCTGAGCAAACACACTAACTCCACATCCGAAATGAACCCCCCCCCGCGCGGCTCGCACTTTGCAGATATAAAAAAAATGCCCCCGCGGCTGAATAAAAAGCTCTTTCATCCCTGGTTTACAGTGCGCTGCACAAGTTTTCTTGTGCGCTGAGAATGTGCGAACAGTGCGCAGCTTAGAGTAAACGCTGGACATGGCGATACTGTAGAATATCCAGCATTACAAGAGCAAAGGAAATATAGAAGTGTAAGGGGAAAAGCATGTGAACGGTAATACAGGTGCCGTTATCTATGCCGTTACGGCTACTGTCACACATGTTTAGCGTAGTTTATGAAGAGTTTCATGTAGCATAGTTGTAGGTGAGGTGAACCAGTACGTATATTTTATAGTGACGTCGCAACTCTCACTTGTGGATGTCGCTGGCGAGTCGGTCTTTGTAGTCCCGCGCTGTGCATGCTGGGGCTTTTAAGTGTGCGGAGCGTGCATGTTTGCACACTTGGTCCACGCCCCGATTTCCATGGAAACGACGGCGCCGTTCAGAGCTCGTCTTGACGGTGCAGGTGGAAAAAAACGAATGGAACGGCCCTTGTCGCGCCGGATATGACGCATATCCCGTTCCAAGGACGCTAACAAGCGTGCCGTCGGTGAATTGGGAAACGGCCTTTGAGTGCCGGCCTGTTTTCAGAATTTCAACCCCAGAATGCCGGAGGTTTTAGTGTATTTTTACTGATTTTCCAAGACCCACAGAATACTGAGTTCTTTGACTATATAGACATGGCACACATCAAAATAAAGTGTTGACTCTCTTCACCTAGAAAAAAAATTATGTATCTAACCTTTTCGGTTCTCAAGTAATTGATAGTAGAACATAGGGAAGTTTCAGCAAAAACACAGTTTTTTTCCACAAAGTGGAGAAAACGAGCATTTTGTACAAAGAGTCATTTCAAGCAGATCGGTGATTTTGACGTCAATATTTATGGATTTAGTGACACCTCAAACATCTAAAACAACAGAGAAAGAGATGTTTTATTTACAAATATAAGAATATAAGGCTCTGTGAATTGAAAATTCCTTCAAATCAATTGTGCCAAGAAATGTTTACAGGATATAATAATATCTTTTCCTACAAAATAGAACTGTGTCACTTCACAACAATATTGAGGCTCAGAGTACAGACCCATAATAAAAACTAATATACACACACACACACATACACACATGCCCATGCATAAACCTTTACACACACACAGCTACACACGCACACGCACACACACATACATATAGCTCCATTCATTACAATTACCACACAGCAGCATCATGTAAAGTTAATTCTTCTCATCTCATGCCTCTTTGGAGAGCAGGATCTACTGATCCAAGTCAGTACTCGTCTTCTTTGGCGCTGTTGTAGTCTGATCAGAGTCCCTGCTCCGTGCAGTGCGTGCACGGCACGTTGTCTGCCCCGGGCACAGCAGATCTCGGCTCCGACCTCGCGGCCTGATCCGGTGTGTCTCTGTGATCCTCTGATCCGGGATCCTGGGTCCCAAGAGCGATCAGATCGCTCCATAGGCGCTCATCAACAGTCCTCTGCTTTTCCGGATTCCCCTTGCCTCGCCATCTTGCTTCCTCCATCCCCCGGGAGGAGCTGGAGGAAGTGTCCAGAGTGAAGGAGGTATGGGCGTCCCTGTTTAGACTGTTGCCCCCGCAATCCGGACCCAGATAAGCAGAAGAAAAAGGATGGATGGATAATAGTCACATTTTTAGTTTTTCCAGAGCCCTCTGAACCCGGCGTGGTGGTTGTCTGTGGCTGCCTCATCTCTCCCTGGGCCGTGTTCTGGTGGTGGATGGTGCTTGGGCCTCATCTGTGACGGTTCCTGGTGGCGGTGGGCAGCTCCTTGTTCTTGATGTAGTCGTCCTCTCAAATGGCTCGCCCGTTTCCAGCCTCACTTTTTTACAATGTAGTTTTATGTATTTTAGCATGTTAGTATGTGTGAGCTACTGTTTGGTTGTGTGGTGTCGGGTAGCTGTGGGGGCTGGAAGGAAATGTGGGTTGTTTTTAGTCACTGTAAAGCAGTTTTATGTAAAGGGCTTTATAAAGTTTTAATATGCCGTGTAAGAAATGTACAATAAGTCAAAACATTAACAATGCAAGCAGCACCAGATGGTAAATGGTCACAACAAAACACCAGACCTCCTGCTAATGTAAATTCTAATGCCGAGAACATAAAAACGTGCTGGTCGCTCAGCAGCACCAATAGTTAGAACGTCTTATACATTTGGTGCAATAAACCTGTAGATGGCAAATAGACAAAGATACTCCAATATTAGAGTAACAGCCACAGTGGTCACACTTGGACATGAAGAGCCAAACAGTAGTAGTGGTCGTAAGTACAAGTGCACCACTCACTCCCTTCTCCATGGAGACAAACGTTTAATGCCACACTGGATCAATTCAGTTGTAGCAACAACATCTGTTCAGACCAGCAGTTGGCAGTAACCTTTTAAATTCTGCTCATCTAACAATAAAGCGTCAAAATTCCAGTCATATAGCAAGAGTCTGAAGTTTATTTGACACAAATATGGCTGATACAGCAGTAGATAAGTTCATAGATGGTCAGTAGATGACATAGGTGCGGCTGTCAATCCCTGTAGCAGTCCAGGGGGGTTCATGGCTACTACCAGCGTCATTCAGGGTTACCATGGTTTGTGCCTTCAAGAGTCATTCAGGGTGGAGTTATGGCTTATGGGCTCCCAGCATCAGTGGTGTTCTGACCAGAACTGTTCTGTAAACAAAGGCAGTTTTAATACAATTCTTATTGTAGTTACTGTAGCCTCTATGAAGCTACCATCTGTAGTTAGACTGGCTGATCCAGCCCTGTTGCATTTCTCACATTAAACCACTGCCCAGCTACATTACTGCTGTCTGATAATGGGCCAGCTTTGCCCAACAAAACCAGAGACTTCCACTTGTCAAGTGATGGCAAGACTGAGATTCAATAATTGGTGTAACCTTTAATGTGACAGTCACTGGTCAAGGGACTGCAGGTGGAAACTAGCATGTTTGCTTTTAAATCATGTGAACATTGTAGAAGTTCAAGAAAAGAAGATACCTCAAGAGCGGGGCTCGTGTCATTGACAGGACATGAACAACCTCTGCACTGCTTTTCTCATCTGAAATGATACATTTTAGCACAAAGTCAAGTGTGGCAATGTTATTCAAATATTAATTTCATTAAAGCAAAGTCAAGTTTCAGTGAAGATTTTGGTAAAAGCATTTTTTTTTTCTACTTCTATTATTTCAGTGAAGTTTCTCACTTTCTTGTTGGACATGGGCAGATGACACTTTGGAAACAAAGTTGGGTCACTACCTCCACACCAGAAGAGTTCTAGTGCACTTTAAAGAGAAGTTAAACATGGGTCCAAAGGGTGAGTTGCATTGGACTTACCCTCTTTAGCTTTGGCAACCAGCGACTCAACCAACCCTTAAGCGACTCAAGTACTTCCTCAAGAGACTGTTGCACACCTTTTACACCTTTCACATCTAAAAACAACAATCACTTGAGCACACTGCCATAATCCAACATTTGTTCAATAGATTAGCCTACATTATTAATGGCAATACCATACCTTTCTGGGCATGATCATGCTCGACTTTATCTTCCGAGCCAACTATTAAACAAAAATGTGTCAATTTAACAGTTTCTAGGATTTAATTTTAGGTTTTAAAAGAGGAGATTTACCTGCAGATGTTGCAAGACTGAGTAAAAAGAAACAGCAAACCCACAGTGGTACCATTTTGCCGGTGTCCAGGAGAAACCTGCAGTCAGTAGAGCCACACAAACAGTTAACGACAATTGTCACAGCTGCTGTCCATGAGCGTAATGAGCCTTTAAAAGACAGGAGCGGGGGCTTCTGATTGGCTGAGAGAAAGTGGACACACCTCCAAAGCCCAATTTGACTAATAGGGTGCGTCCCGTTTCCGGACTTAAAAATCAAAACCTACCTCCCCTCCCCCAATAATATACTTTATAACAATAATAATCAACATCTAGCATTAAAAATGCACTTCTGATGATTTTCTGATAATTAATGTATTCTATTGATGCTAAATTTGGAATGATCTTGTAGCACTTTTCAAAAGCATCATAGTTCAGATTTGGAGTTACCTGTAGGACAGGCATGGGCAAACTAATCTGTACAAATGTGTGTATTGTGTGTATCTGCCTTAGAAGTAGTGATGCTCAGACGAAGCCACATGAAGCAACAACCCTTTCAGCCAACTGTGCCGGTACATGTACTGATGCTTCATATTGATTCATTTACTCCATCTGGAGGTCAACATGTACAATTATCTCATTTTCATTACAGCAACATCACAGAGACCAGTGCTTCTCAATTATTTTCTGTGATGCCCCCCTAGGAAGCAGAAAAAATTTCACGCCCCCCTCCCTGCGCGCAACTATTAATAGTATTATTTGTCTACAAAATTGTCATTAGTACACCTCTGCATAACATTGTATCCTCTTATTAACATTAAAAACAAAAAAAGAAAGAAAGAAACTTCCAACAAAGACTGCACTGTCTTTTTGCACTGAGGACTCAAATATTAATGTGTTTTTAATGCAGCTTTGCGCACATTTGTTACGTTTTACAGAAACAAAACTTAAAACCGCATGGCTTATTTGCATAAACTAAAAGCTCTGAAAAACAAACAAACATTCATTCATTCATTCATTCTGTTCTGTATATCGCATATTTAACTCATTGAGTGCCGGTGACGAGTTTTCTCGTCATGTTGAAACCAACGTTGAGTGCCGTGACGTATATATACGTCAAGGACGTTTTTCAGCGGGGATCGCTAGAATACAACCTGGAGCAACTTTGAAGGTGTAATTCACGTCTCCCAACCTGTAGGTGGCGATCTTGTATCATTATTTGCCGATCGGAGACGCAGAAGAGAGGAGGAGTGTAGTTTGTGTTCTGTGTATTGGCCAGATGGAGTAAATGAATCAATATGAAGCATCAGTACATGTACCGGCACAGTTGGCTGAAAGGGTTGTTGCTTCATGTGGCTTCGTCTGAGCATCACTACTTCTAAGGCAGATACACACAATACACACATTTGTACAGATTAGTTTGCCCATGCCTGTCCTACAGGTAACTCCAAATCTGAACTATGATGCTTTTGAAAAGTGCTACAAGATCATTCCAAATTTAGCATCAATAGAATACATTAATTATCAGAAAATCATCAGAAGTGCATTTTTAATGCTAGATGTTGATTATTATTGTCATAAAGTATATTATTGTGGGAGGGGAGGTAGGTTTTTATTTTTATTTTTTTAAGTCCGGAAATGGGACGCACCCTATTAGTCAAATTGGGCTTTGGGGGTGTGTCCACTTTCTCTCAGCCAATCAGAAGCCCCCGCTCCTGTCTTTTAAAGGCTCATTACGCTCATGGACAGCAGCTGTGACAATTGTCGTTAACTGTTTGTGTGGCTCTACTGACTGCAGGTTTCTCCTGGACACTGGCAAAATGGTACCAGTGTGGGTTTGCTGTTTCTTTCTACTCAGTCTTGCAACATCTGCAGGTAAATCTCCTCTTTTAAAACCTAAAATTAAGTCCTAAAAACTGTTGAATTGACACATTTTGTTTAATAGTTGTCTGGGAAGTTAAGGTCGAGCATGATGATGCCCAGAAAGGTATGGTATTGCCATTAATAATGTAGGTGAATCTATTGAACAAATGTTGGATTATGGCAGTGTGCTCAAGTGATTGTTGTTTTTAGATGTCAAAGGTGTGCAACAGTCTCTTGAGGAGGAAGTACTGGAGTTGCTTAAGTTGGTCGAGTCACTGGTTGCCAAACTTAAACAGGGTAAGTCGATGCAACACACCCTTTGGACCCATGTTTAACTTCTCTTTAAAGTGCACTAGAACTCTTCTGGTGTGGAGGTAGTGACCCAACTTTGTTTCCACAGTAGAGCATTAAAGGTCCTATATTGCGCCAAATTGACCATGTGAGCTTTTAGTAATGTTGGAACGTGGTCGCTGTCTCAAACCGTACCTGGAGTTGTTTGACTAACACAAGCTCCTTTTTGTTTCTACATCTCCAAAGCTCAAACTGTTCTGTTCCACCTGTTTTAGTAGAGCTGAAAAGATCCAAGTGATTGTAGTGACTGGAGATTAAAAACTCAGTGGCGCAATTCTTGTATTGCCACGTGATGTCACAAGGTGGATTATAATGACCTGCACTTTCAAGGGCGAGTATTGCACTACCTCAGACCTGGGCTGGTGTGGCTGCAGGTTTTTGTTCCAACTAAGAGCACACCTTCACCTGTGTGAAGACTGAGATCAGTTGATTAAATGGGTCAAGTCTGGTGTGCCCAGGTCTGCACTACCTTCTGCTCCATGAGTTTTGTGTTGGTGGGATAGCACTTGTAAAATTATACTTCAGTTAAGTGGCAGTTTGTGGAAAAATGCAGAAGGTAGCGACTAATCCTACAACAGAACCCCTCTAAAGTTGTTGCTGTTTCTATGCATTGGTGTGTAAACACAACCACAATGTAAACAAGGGCAGGTTAAGTTATGTCAGATCTGCTGCCCATGTCCAACCAGGAAATGAGAAACTTGACAGAAATAATAGATTTTAAAAATGTATATATTTTTTTCCTTCAGCAAAATCTTGACTGGAACTGTGACTTTGGTTTAATTTAATATTTGAATAACATTGCCACCCTTAACTTTGTGCTAAAATGTATCATTTCAGGTAAGAAAAGCAGTGCAGTAGAGGTTCAGGTCCTGTCCGACAACTCGACCCTCCCTGAGGTATCTTTTTTTTTTTAACTTCTACAATGTTCACATGATTTAAAAGCAAACATGCTAGTTTCCACCTGCAGTCCCTTGACCAGTGACTGTCACATTAAAGGTTACACCAATTGAATCTCAGTCTTGCCATCACTTGACAAGTGGAAGTCTCTGGTTTTGTTGGGCAAAGCTGGCCCATTATCAGACAGCAGTAATGTAGCTGGGCAGTGGTTTAATGTGAGAAATGCAACAGGGCTGGATCAGCCAGTCTAACTACAGATGGTAGCTTCATAGAGGCTACAGTAAACTACAATAAGAATTGTATTAAAACTGCCTTTCTGTTTACAGAACAGTTCTGGTCAGAACACCGCTGATGCTGGGAGCTCATAAGCCATAACTCCACCCTGAATGACTCTTGAAGGCACAAACCATGGTAACCCTGAATGACGCTGGTAGTAGCCATGAACCCCCCCCCTGCGTTACCTGGACTGCTACAGGGATTGACAGCCGCACCTATGTCATCTACTGACCATCTCTGAACTTATCTACTGCTGTATCAGCCATATTTGTGTCAAATAAACTTCAGACTCTTGCTATATGACTGGAATTTTGACGCTTTATTGTTAGATGAGCAGAATTTAAAAGGTTACTGCCAACTGCTGGTCTGAACAGATGTTATTGCTACAACTGAATTGATCCAGTGTGGCATTAAACGTTTGTCTCCATGGAGAAGGGAGTGAGTGGTGCACTTGTACTTACGACCACTACTACTGTTTGGCTCTTCATGTCCAAGTGTGACCACTGTGGCTGTTACTCTAATATTGGAGTATCTTTGTCTATTTGCCATCTACAGGTTTATTGCACCAAATGTATAAGATGTTCTAACTATTGGTGCTGCTGAGCGACCAGCACGTTTTTATGTTCTCTGCATTAGAATTTACATTAGCAGGAGGTCTGGTGTTTTGTTGTGACCATTTACCATCTGGTGCTGCTTGCATTGTTAATGTTTTGACTTATTGTACATTTCTTAGACGGCATATTAAAACTTTATAAAGCCCTTTACATAAAACTGCTTTACAGTGACTAAAAACAACCCACATTTCCTTCCAGCCCCCACAGCTACCCGACACCACACAACCAAACAGTAGCTCACACATACTAACATGCTAAAATACATAAAACTACACATTGTAAAAAGTGAGGCTGGAAACGGGCGAGCCATTTGAGAGGACGACTACATCAAGAACAAGGAGCCGCCCACCGCCACCAGGAACCGTCACAGATGAGGCCCAAGCACCATCCACCACCAGGACACGGCCCAGGGAGAGATGAGGCAGCCGCAGACAACCACCACGCCGGGTTCAGAGGGCTCTGGAAAAACTAAAAATGATGTGACTATTATCCATCCATCCTTTTTCTTCTGCTTATCTGGGTCCGGATCGCGGGGGCAACAGTCTAAACGGGGACGCCCATACCTCCTTCACTCTGGACACTTCCTCCAGCTCCTCCCGGGGGACCCCAAGGCGTTCCCAGACCAGCCGGGAGACATAGTCCCTCCAGCGTGTCCTGGGTCTTCCCCGGGGCCTCCTCCCAGTGGGACATGCCCGGAACACCACCTGAGGGAGGCATCCAGAACAGATGCCCGAACCACCTCAGCTGCTCCTCTCGACGTGGAGGAGCAGCAGCTCTACTCCGAGCTCCTCACCCTATCTCTAAGGGAGCGCCCAGCCACTCTGCGGAGGAAACTCATTTCGGCCGCTTGTATCCGTGATCTTGTCCTTTCGGTCATTACCCAGAGCTCATGACCATAGGTGAGGGGAGGATCGTAGATTGACCGGTAAATTGCTCTTCACCACAAAGGTCCGGTACAGCGACCGCATCACTGCCGACGCTGAACCGATCTGCCGGTCAATCTCACGCTCCATCCTCCCCTTACTCGTGAACAAGACCCCGAGATACTTGAACTCCTCCACTTGAGGCAAGGACTCTCCACCCACCCAGAGAGGGCAAGTCACCTTTTTCCGGTCGAGGACCATGGCCTCGGATTTGGAAGAGCTGATCCTCATCCCAGCCGCTTCACACTCGGCTGCGAACCGCCCCAGTGCACGCTGGAGGTCCCGGTTCAATGAAGCCATCAGGACAACATCATCTGCAAACAGCAGAGATGAGATCCTGTGGTTCCCAAACGGATCCCCTCCGGCCCCTGACTGCACCTAGAAATTCTGTCCATAAATATAATTAACAGAACCGGTGACAAAGGGCAGCCCTGGTGGAGTCCAACATGCACCGGAAACAGGTCCGATTTACTACCGGCAATGCGAACACAGCTCCTGCTCCGGTCATACAGGGACCGAACAGCCCTTATCAAAGGGCCCCGAACTCCGTACTCCCAGAGCACTCTCCACAGGACCCCACGAGGGACACGGTCGAATGCCTTCTCCAGATCCACAAAGCACATGTGGACTGGTTGGGCAAACTCCCATGAACCCTCGAGCACCCGATGGAGAGTATAGAGCTGGTCCAGTGTTCCCCGGCCGGGACGAAAACCACACTGCTCCTCCTGAATCCGAGGTTCGACTATCGGTCGGATTCTCCTCTCCAGCACCCTGGAATAGACCTTACCGGTAAGACTGAGGAGTGTGATTCCCCAATAGTTGGAACACACCCTCCGGTCCCCCTTCTTAAACAGAGGGACCACCACCCCGGTCTGCCAGTCCAGAGGTACTGTCCCCGACCGCCACGCGATGTTGCAGAGATGTGTCAGCCAAGACAGCCCTAGAACATCCAGAGACTTAAGATACTCAGGACGGATCTCATCCACCCCCGGGGCCTTGCCACCAAGGAGCTTTCCAACCACCTCAGTAACTTCAGCCAGGGTGATGAATGAGTCCGCCTCTGAGTCCCCAGCCTTCCTCCTCGGAAGACGTGATGGCGGGATTGAGAAGATCCTCAAAGTATTCCTTCCACCGTCCTATAACATCCCCTGTCGAGCTCAACAGCTCCCCACCCGCACTGTAAACAGTGTTGGTGAAGCACTGCTTCCCCCTCCTGAGGCGCCGGACGGTTTGCCAGAATTTCTTTGAGGCCGTCCGATAATCCTCCTCCATGACCTCTCCGAACTCCTCCCAAACTCAAGTTTTTGCCTCTGCAACCACCTGGGCTGCAGCACGCTTGGCCTGCCGGTACCCGTCGGCTGCCTCAGGAGTCTCATGAGCCAACAAGGCCCGATAGGACTCCTTCTTCAGCCTGACGGCATCCCTTACTTCCACGTTGACAATAGAGACCGAGAACGAAGCCCACTTGGACTCTATGTCCCCAGCCTCTACCGGAATCTGGTAGATGCTCTCGCGGAGGTGTGAGTTGAAGGTGCCCCTGACAGAGGGCTCTGCCAGATGTTCCCAACAGACCTTCACGATACGTTTGAGCCTGCCAGGTCTCTCCGGATTCCACCCCGCCAGCGGACCCAACTCACAACCAGGTGGTGATCGGTTGACAGCTCTGCCCCTCTCTTCTCCTGAGTGTCCAAGACACACGGCTGGAGGTCGGATGACACAACAACAAAGTCGATCATCGACCTCCGTCCTAGGGTGTCCTGGTGCCAAGTGCACTGATGGACACCCTTGTGCTCGAACATGGTGTTCCTTATGGACAAACCATGGCTAGCACAGAAGTCCAATTACAGAACACCACTCGTGTTCAGATCAGGGAGGCTGTTCCTCCCAATCACCCCTCTCCAGGTGTCGCTGTCATTGCTCATATGGGCGTTGAAGTCCCCCAGTAGAACAACGGAGTCCCTGGTCGTTGCACTGTCCAGTACCCCTCCCAGGCACTTCAAGAATGCCGGGTACTCTGCACTGTTGTTCGGCCCATAGGCCGACACAACGGTGAAAGACCTGTCCCCGACCCGAAGGCGCAGGGACACGACCCTCTCGTTCACCGGGTGAACTCCAACACACGCCGGCTGAGCCGTGGGGCAATGAGCAGGCCCACATCGGCCTGCTGTTGTTCCCCGCGGGCAACGCCAGAGAAAAATGGAGGGTCCAGCCCCCCTCAAGGAGTTGGGTTCTAGAGCCCAAGCTGTGCGTGGAGGTGAGGCCGATTATATCTACTCGGTAACGCTCAACCTCCCGCACGAGCTCAGCCCCCCCCCCCCCCCCCCGCCGCCCAGTGAGGTGACATTCCATGTCCCTAGAGCTAGTCTCCGGCCGTCGAGGCCCCTGCCTTCGACTGCCGCCCAAATCTCCACGCACCCAGACCTTATGGATCCTCTGCGGGTGGTGGGTCCACAGGAGGATGGCCCCACGTCGCTCCTTCGCACTTCGCCCGGCCGGGCCCCGTGGGGAAAGGCCCGGCCACCAGACGCTCGCTGGCGAGCACCCACCCCAGATCTGGCTCCAGGGTGGGGCCCCGGTAACGCCAGTCCGGGCAACATATCTGGCCTTGTTGTAAAAGTCATCATAAAGGGCTTCTGAACCGCTCTTAGTCTGACCCGTACCCCAGGACCTGTTTGCCTTGGGTGAGCCTACCAGGGGCATAAAGCCCCCGACAACATAGCTCCCGGGATCAATCAGGCACTCAAACCCCTCCACCACGTTAAGGTGGCGGCTCAAGGAGGGGTGAGATCAATATTAGTTCAAGCTAATAAAATGCCTAAAATAAATAAGTTAAATAAAATCTGAAAAATAAAAACAGGTAAAAGTATAAAATTCCAATTAAAAGGCCAAGCTAAACAGGTGAGTCTTAAAAACATGAACGTTCTCTGCAGCCGTGAGCTCCTCCGGCAGGCTGTAGAATACACACTTACACATACACGTGCAGTCTTGTCTGTAGTCTACTTTAAGGGTGATGGGTGTCTTTTCTGTCCATGAAATTGTAAATGGGTCAGTGACGTTTTGCCGTTTTCAAATGCTCAAAAAATGAAAATATAATGGGATACAAAATGTGTAGATTTTCTGATATATTTAAGTGTATATTTTATCATTTAATTTCATACATGTCCCTAGAAAAAAAGTTGATTAAAAACATTTTTCTGCATTTACATTTTTTTCTGCATATACAGGATTGTAGCCAAAGCTAATTTCCATCCTTCCGTCCAAGCCCACCACATAACCCGCCCAATTCATGAAACATGACAAAAGCCTCCAAAACCCACTCCCACATGCACCTCTCACTCATACACTATAAAACACACACATACGACATTAGTATTAAAATGTACAGGTCAGACAACTGGCACTGAACATTGCAGCTACCTAAAGCCAAACTGCATTTGGTGGAGATTAAAAGAACTGTGATTTAGGTGGCTCATAAATTGTTCTGTTACACATTTTTCAAGTATCTTAGGCTACGTTCACACTGCAGCCTGAAGTGACCCAAATCCGATTTTTTTCCTCTATTCGACCTGTATCTGATCTTCTAATGGCAGTCTGAACGACACAGGTCCGATTTTTTCAAATGCGATCCAGGCCACTTGGATATGTGGTCCTAAATCCGATACATATCAGATCTTTTGACATGCGACTTCAGTCTGAGCGGCCAGGTCACGTTCATCCGACCTGGGTGTGTTTCCTTCAGCGAGAGTGGTACAAGTCGGCGTTCACAATTGTACACAAACATCTCGTCTTGCGAAAATAGTATATAAACTCCGTATCAGTGAAGCGGCGAAGCAGGTAGTAATCTCACCCTTCTTGGCTGCGACTCCGCACCAACACACGTGAATGGCTACACATTTCTACGGACGTTGCTGCCACTGCCCCGCAAAACGCCGTGGCCAAAAACCTTGTCCTTCTCCTTCTCCGTCTCCTCCTTAAAACAAATAAGCTGTACATGTTTTGGCTCCGGTACGACAGCAACTTTAGGCTACTTCCGTAAACATTGAGCGCGCTCGCTGAGTGTGACGTCATCGTGTCCTCCAAGGCGCATGCGGGACACTTTTGGGGCGTTTAGCGTTCACACTGGAGATCAAATACAAGTCGCATTTAATTGGAAATGTGAACGGCCTCGCAAAAAAAATCGTATTTCACAAAAAAATCGGAATGGAGCATTAAGCCCTGCAGTGTGAACGTAGTCCTGTAGTTGCTTGTTTCTGTTGGATCTCCAGATTTAAAGACTGGTGTAATTGCTGAGATCTTCCAAGAGTCGGGGTGGTGCTTGAATTTATTGATTCACTTATAATTATTCATGTGTTTTAATAAACATTGTACTTAATCCAAATGCATCTTTTGCCGTAGAGTTTTTTAGACCACTGATTATTTTATCAATTTGCATAATGTGATACTCTATTCAGCTCAAAAGAGAGTTCATCAGTAGCAGCAGACATCACAGCAAGGCCTGTGTCTGCCACTAATGAAACCTCTTGTGACGGACTCTTAACAGAGTCCACAAAATATGTATTGAAGGCTGTCGCTATTTTTGTTGGATCATTGCTTACTTCATTATTTGATTTTACTACCTCTCTAATGGCAAAAGGAGAAATTCAATTTGTCAACTACATAAAATTGTATTTGATTTATTTAGAAGCAGCTCATCCAAGCTGCTTCTTCAGTTCTGGTCAGACGCTGGTGGACACTGCCTATATCTGCCTGAAGGGGGCGCTAACTACAATGAAATTACTCTGAAACTACCACAGCTACTTGTTTACAAAACAAGCTGGGTGTTAAGGAGACAACTGTTGGTGCAAATGTTTTAAATTTAAGAAATACAAAATGACCATCAGACGACCTCGGTCTGGGGCTCCACACAAGATCTCACCTCGTGGGGTTTTAGTGATCATGAGAACAGTGAGAAATCAGCCCAGAACTACATAGGAGATGATCTCAAGGCAGCTGGGACCACAGTCACTAAGAAAACCACTGGTAACATTTTACGCTGCAATGGATTAAAATCCTGCTGTGCTCGCTAGGTCCTTCTTTTTAAAGGGATAGTGCGGTTATTTGATGTTAATCTGTATGGGTTTCCTTCTAAAAGTTCTGTGCGGTAACACCGGCTTACCTCTGACAGCCCGGTTCTGCTCGCGTTCTGGAGCTCAGGTAATTCGGTCCGGTAAGTTCGCAGGGACTCGTAATAAAGCTTGTTTTTCTTCTCAAAACAAAACATTTGTCTGAAAGGTGATATATTTGCGTCACAAACAGTTGCCCATGAAAAATCCAGCAGCGTAGGTAGCATTCGCATATCTCGTCTCGATTCATATCACTGCGCGCCTATTACTTATTATTAGCCTGTTAACCTTTAGCGGAAGTGTACGGCGGGTGCGGTCTGCCGCAAGGGGAAGTTTACGAGTGAACAGGCCACAGGCAGCTAATGTGAGCGCAGTGATACGAATCGAGACGAGATATGCGAATGCTAACAACGCTGCTGGATTTTTCATGGGCAACTGTTTGGGACGCAAATATATCACCTTTCGGACAAATGTTTTGTTTTGAGAAGAAAAAAAGCTTTATTACCAGTACCCGCTAACATAACATAACATAACATAGACATAATCTAAAAAAAAATCCAGAAATCACAGTGTATGATTTTTTAACAATTTATTTGTATGATACTGCTGCAAATAAGTATTTGAACACCTCTATGAGCTTGAATTGTGACCCTCAAAGACCTGTTAGTCACCTTTAAAAAGTCCACCTCCACTTATTATCCTAAATTAGAAGTACACCTGTCCACCCCATACAATCGGTAAGACTCCAACTACTAACAGAGCTGTCCAGAGACACCAGAGACAAAATTGTAGACCTCCACAAGGCTGGAAAGGGTTACGGGGCAATTGCCAAGCAGCTTGGTGAAAAAAGATCCACTGTTGGAGCAATTATTAAAAAATAGAAGAAGCTAAACATGACTGTCGATCTCCCTCGGACTGGGGCTCCATGCAAGATCTCACCTCGTGGGGTCTCAATGATCCTAAGAAAGGTGAGGAATCAGCCAAGAACTGCATACGAGGAGCTGGTCAATGACCTGAAAAGAGCTGGGACCACCGTTTCCAAGGTTACTGTTGGTAATACACTAAGACGTCATGGTTTAAAATCATGCATGGCACGGAAACCAGCACATGTCCACGCCCGTCTTAAGTTTGCCAATGACGATCCAGAGGATTCATGAGAGAAAGTCATGTGGTCAGATGAGACCAAACTAGAACTTTTTGGTCTTAATTCCACTCGCCGTGTTTGGAGGAAGAAGAATGATGAGTACCATCCCAAGAACACATACATATGAATAGTGACAATAAAAGGCATTCTTCTTCTTCTAATTAGTGATGGGCAAAATGAACAGAGGCTTCGAAGTGTGAGTCGAGTAATCAGTACAAAGCTACAAAGCAAAGTGTGGTTCGAATCGTGGTTCAGTGACATCACTGATGACTCTTGAACCGTCCTGAAGCACTGCACCATGTGACTGATTCAGGAAGTGGTTTGCTGGTTTGGGGAATGCCGCGTTTCATTTGAAGCATAAAAGCCTGAGCAAACGGCACTGGAGTCTCCCGAACGTCTTGTGTTGTCTGACTGCATTTGCAGTCTTTCCAAATCGAAGATGGAAACAGCACCAAAAAAAAGACTCCCTGGTTTGTGAGTACTTTGACCTCATAACTGCCAATAAGGTTTGTCCTATAAGAAATATATAAATAAAATCTTATTCATTTCACAATGTAGAAAATCACTCTTGCTTAACTCGTATAGTCACACAAGAGGTGTGCAAAATTACACATTGTCTGCTCACGTACTATAAACCTTTTGAGCATGGGCTTGTTGCCACAGGTGAAGTGTCCCTACTTTATACAAAGTGGCTGTCACTTATTTTTCAACACCAGCATCATCTGGAAAAACTTCTTTTTTTGGAATAAAAAACAATGAAACATCAGTGTTTTATTCTCATTTATTTACAAACGCTACTACAAAGTTACACAAGCATTCCTATTTCTAAAACTGTGTTTCATGGTGGTCCTGTCACATGTTTTGAAGTACAGTGAACCCTCGTTTATCGCGGGGGTTAGGTTCCAGAAATAGCCCGCAATAAGTGAAATCCGCGAAGTAGGACAATTTTATATTTTACAATTATTCTACATGTTTTAAGGCTGAAAACGCTTCACCAGACACATTATACACCTTTCTGAGACTGGTATTAACATTTTCTCACATTTTTCTCTTGTTTAAACACTCAAACTTTTGTAGATTTTCATTAAAATATATTAATAGTGGGGCGGGGGCACGTGACACGCGGGCACGTGCGCGCGGGCACGTGCGCGCGGACACGTGCGTTTGTTTTGGTACCACATATCCATGCCATGTGCGAAAGTCGAGTGGAAAGCGACCTGGATATCATTTTGGGCAAGACTCAAGCCAATGCTAACAGTGCCAAACCGCTAACAGACGCCTCTGAGCACCACAAGACCAGGTAAGACCAACCTGCGCTCACAAGAGTTGGTTGCATTTCACCCCGGCTCCAAAATCAGTCCGCTATCAATGCGTCGCCAATACTCCACAGAGCTGTGGAGTATTGTGGAGTATTGGGTTCGTCCTCTCGTCCTCTCACGGGGAAGAGCCACTGTCTCCTCTGTGCGCGCGAGTGTCCTCTCCCCGCTGCGGCTCCCCCGGACGCTCCATGTTGATTCTTGGCTCTTCCATGGTCCGGCTCGCACTCTCTTCCATGGCTCGTGCAAGTAAACAAAGGCCACACCTCCTGTCACCCAGGCGCTCTCGTGAAGGAAATCTGAGACTCTGTCCCTACCATCCCTGGTCTAGACCTGGTTTAGTCCTGGTTTAGACCTGGTTTAGTCCTGGTTTAGACCTGCTTTAGACCTGGTTTAGTCCTGGTCTAGTCTCTTAGCTAATCAGGGCGCAGGACAGAATGTTACACTGTAAAAAAAAAGTTACACTATAAAAAAAATTGGAAAAAAAAAAAAAAAAAATTGGAAAAAAAAAATCCGCGAAACAGCGAGGCCGCAAAGAGTGAACCGCGATACAGCGAGGGTTCACTGTACATTTGTCTATGTGATGTTGCTGTAATGAAAATGAGATAATTGTACATGTTGACCTCCAGATGGCGTCATGGAGTAAATGAATCAATATGAAGCATCAGTACATGTACCGGCACAGTTGGCTGAAAGGGTTGTTGCTTCATGTGGCTTCGTCTGAGCATCACTACTTCTAAGGCAGATACACACAATACACACATTTGTACAGATTAGTTTGCCCGTGCCTGTCCTACAGGTAACTCCAAATCTGAACTATGATGCTTTTGAAAAGTGCTACAAGATCATTCCAAATTTAGCATCAATAGAATACATTAATTATCAGAAAATCATCAGAAGTGCATTTTTTAATGCTAGATGTTGATTATTATTGTCATAAAGTATATTATTGTGGGAGGGGAGGTAAGTTTTTTGTTTTTTGTTTTAGTCTGGAAATAGGACGCACCCTATTAGTCAAATTGGGCTTTGGGGGTGTGTCCACTTTCTCTCAGCCAATCAGAAGCCCCCGCTCCTGTCTTTTAAAGGCTCATTACGCTCATGGACAGCAGCTGTGACAATTGTCGTTAACTGTTTGTGTGGCTCTACTGACTGCAGGTTTCTCCTGGACACCGGCAAAATGGTACCAGTGTGGGTTTGCTGTTTCTTTCTACTCAGTCTTGCAACATCTGCAGGTAAATCTCCTCTTTTAAAACCTAAAAGTAAATCCTAAAAACTGTTGAAGAAAGGTATGGTATTGCCATTAATAATGTAGGTGAATCTATTCAAGAAATGCTGCATTATTGTGTGCTAAAGTGATTGTTGTTTTTAGATGGCAAAGGTGAGCAGAAGTCTCTTGAGGAAGTACTGGAGGTACTTAATAAGGTTGAGTCGCTGGTTGCCAGAGTTAAACGGGGTAAGTTAATGCAACACACCCTTTGGACCCATGTTTAACTTCTCTTTAAAGTGCACTAGAACTCTTCTGGTGTGGAGGTAGTGACCCAACTTTGTTTCCACAGTAGAGCATTAAAGGTCCTATACACAAGCTCCTTTTTATTAGCGTTTCTACATCTCCAAAGCTCAAACTGTTCTGTTCCACCTGTTTTAGTGGAGCTGGAAAGATCCAAGTGATTGTAGTGACTGGAGATTAAACTCTGTGGTGCAATTCCTGAATTGCCACGTGATGTCACAAGGTGGATTATAATGACATGCACTTTCAAGGGCCAATATTGCACTACCTCAGACCTGGGCCGGTGTGGCTGCAGGTTTTTGTTCCAACTGAGACCACACCTTCACCTGTCTGAAGACTAAAGTCTGTGCTGCTGCTTGGTTGGAAAGGGCCACACGGGCCCCCGTGCCCAGGTCTACACTAGAGTTTTTGTTTTGGTGGGATAGCACTTGTAAAATTATGCTTAAGTTAAATGGGAGGGAACTGCCTTTGAAATTTACTTGACATGAATTTTTCTGGTATTTATAGTTTTATTAGGAACTTTTACTGTCAAGCAGCATCTCAACCATATGGGAGAGGCCTATATTTAAAAAAAAAAAAAAAAAAAAAAAACTGGGTCTATATAAAAATGTGTGTATGCCCCTATATTTTTTTTTTTTTGAGTGAACATTAAGGATTAAATAAAATGGCATTAAATGTGAAAATGTATTATCTTTACAAAGAAAATGCCATTAAAATGTATAAAGGGTAATTTTGGAAGAGTACAGAAAACATTATGTGGACATGAAGCTTTTGCCACTAAAATATTTACAGTGGAATGATTAAATATTTTTCATACTTGATATTACTCAAGTAGAAGTAAAAAGTACCTTGTGATAAAACTATAAAGTTACTCAAGTACATATGAGTAAATGTATTCATCAGGTAATGGACGCATTTACAAAGGACGAGATGTTAATTGTGGAATCAGTTTGGACTAGGGGTCTTGACCCTTCTCCAGGACTTTGGGGGGGGTCAAAATTCCTGGGACTTCTAGTGTTAAAACAAAGTTAAATTAATGTATTTTTAATAGTTGGCAGTGAAGACGAGGTCAAACATGACCAGAAATGTATGGTGTTAATTAATGTAGGCTAATCTATTAAATAAATGTTGGATTATTGGAGTGTGCTAAAGTAATTGTCTTTGTTTTTTTTAGTTGTAAAAGGCGTGAAAGGTTCTCTTAAGGAGGAACTGCTAGAGTTGCTTAAGTTGGTTGAGCGGCTGGTTGCCAAAGCTAAAGAGGGTAAGTCAATGCAACACACCCTTTGGACCCATGTTTAACTTCTCTTTAAAATGCACTAGAACTCTTCTGGTGTGGAGGTGGTGACCCAACTTTGTTTCCACAGAGCATTAAAGGTCCTATATTGCAATAAATTGGCGTAAGCTTTCAGTAATGTTGGAATGTGGTTACTGTCTCAAACTGTACCTGGAGTTGTGTAGTTTCATTTACAGAAGCTACTTTTTATTAGTGTGTCCACCTGTTTGGTGGAGCTGAAAAGATCCAAGTGATTGTAGTGACTGAAGATTAAAAACTCAGTGGAGCAATTCTTGTATTGCCACGTGCTGTCACAAGGTGGATTATAATGACCTGCACTTTCAAGGGCGAGTATTGCACTACCTCAGACCTGGGCCCGTGTGGCTGCAGGTTTTTGTTCCAACTAAGAGCACACCTTCACCTGTGTGAAGACTGAGATCAGTTGATTAAATTGGTCAAGTCTGGTGTGCCCAGGTCTGCACTACCTTCTGCTCCATGAGTTTTGTGTTGGTGGGATAGCACTTGTGAAATTATTCTTCAGTTAAGTGGCAGTTTGTGGAAAAATGCAGAAAGTAGTGACTAATCCTACAACAGAACCCCTCTAAAGTCATTGCTGTTTCTATGCATTGGTGTGTAAACACAAACCACAATGTAAACAAGGGCAGGTTAAGTTATGTCAGATCTGCTGCCTATGTCCAGCCAGGAAGTAGAGTGACAAACTTTGCTTCCTAGAAGTAGATGAAAAATTGACTTTCTCTTTAGCATAAAGGGTGTCGAGATGGAAATCAAAAGTGCAATGTTTTCCTGTGCTTGATCAGAGAGGGCATGCTTCATGGCATACCATCAAATGTGCTAGAGATTACAGGGATGCTTATTTTGAGAGATTTGTTTCATTTTTGAATCTGTTAAATGCAGGAACAGAAGTTTCATTCTGTCAATTTTACACAGGACAGCTGAGAAGTTGGATAGGTCCTTATTTTCAGAGGGGCATACGTAATGGCCCCATATGCTTCTGACAACAGAATAATCACAAGTTTTGGAATTTTATGCAAAAAGGGAGCGAAGTGCCTTTGAAATTTTACTTGACATTAATTTTTTTTTCTGGCATTTATATATATCAAGCAGCATCTCAACCTGGGGGTTGGAGTCTATATGTATTAGTGCCCCTAAAACCTAATTTTTTTTCCCAAAGAAAATGCCATTAAAATGAGCTACAGAAAACACTTGTGTCAACATGAATCTTTTGCCACTAAAATATTTACTCATTGGAATATTAAGAGTACAGATACTTCATTATAATATTACTCAAGTAGAAGTAAAATACCTTGTGATAAAACTAAAGTTGCTCAAGTACATATACTTGAGTAAATGTGAGTACTACCCTCTTTGTGCTGTCAGAATGTAGCACTGACCAAATAGTCCTCCCCTGCTGAGTCATCAGGTAATGGACGCATTTACAAAGGACGAGATGTTGATTGTGGCATCAGTTTGGACTAGGTTTTTTTTTTTACCCTTCTCCAGGACTTTGGGGGGGGGGGGGGTCAAAATTCCTGCAACTTCTAGTGTTAAATTGACGCATTTTTAATAGTTGGCAGTGAAGACGAGGTCAAACATGACCAGAAAGGTATGGTGGATTATTGGAGTGTGCTAAAGTAACTGTTGTTTTTTAGATTTAAAAAGCGTGAAATGGTCTCTTGAGGAGGAATTACTTGAGTCGCTTAAGTTGGTTGGGCCGGTTGGGCCGCTGGTTGCCAAAGATAAACCAGGTAAGTCAATGCAACACACCTTTTGTACCCATGTTTAACTTCTCTTTAAAGTGCACTAGAACTCTTCTGGTGTGGAGGTAGTGACCCAACTTTGTTTCCACAGTAGAGCATTAAAGGTCCTATATTGCGCCAAATTGACCATGTGAGCTTTTAGTAATGTTGGAACGTGGTCGCTGTCTCAAACATACCTGGAGTTGTTTGACTAACACAAGCTCCTTTTTGCTTCTACATCTCCAAAGCTCAAACTGTTCTGTTCCACCTGTTTTAGTAGAGCTGAAAAGATCCAAGTGATTGTAGTGACTGAAGATTAAAAACTCAGTGGAGCAATTCTTGTATTGCCACGTGCTGTCACAAGGTGGATTATAATGACCTGCACTTTCAAGGGCGAGTATTGCACTACCTCAGACCTGGGCTGGTGTGGCTGCAGGTTTTTGTTCCAACTAAGAGCACACCTTCACCTGTGTGAAGACTGAGATCAGTTGATTAAATGGGTCAAGTCTGGTGTGCCCAGGTCTGCACTACCTTCTGCTCCATGAGTTTTGTGTTGGTGGGATAGTACTTGTAAAATTATGCTTCAGTTAAGTGGCAGTTTGTGGAAAAATGCAGAAAGTAGCGACTAATCCTACAACAGAACCCCTCTAAAGTTGTTGCTGTTTCTATGCATTGGTGTGTAAACACAAACCACAATGTAAACAAGGGCAGGTTAAGTTATGTCAGATCTGCTGCCCATGTCCAGCCAGGAAATGAGAAACTTGACAGAAATGATAGATTTAAAAAAAACATGTATATATTTTTTTTCCTTCAGCAAAATCTTGACTGGAACTGTGACTTTGGTTTAATTTAAAATTTGAATAACATTGCCACCCTTAACTTTGTGCTAAAATGTATCATTTCAGGTAAGAAAAGCGGTGCAGTAGAGGTTGTTCAGGTCCTGTCCGACAACTCGACCCTCCCTGAGGTATCTTTTTTTTTTTTTTTAACTTCTACAATGTTCACATGATTTAAAAGCAAACGTGCTAGTTTCCACCTGCAGTCCCTTGACCAGTGACTGTCACATTAAAGGTTACACCAATTATTGAATCTCAGTCTTGTCATCACTTGACAAGTGGAAGTCTCTGGTTTTGTTGGGCAAAGCTGGCCCATTATCAGACAGCAGTAATGTAGCTGGGCAGTGGTTTAATGTGAGAAATGCAACAGGGCTGGATCAGCCAGTCTAACTACAGATGGTAGCTTCATAGAGGCTACAGTAAACTACAATAAGAATTGTATTAAAACTGCCTTTCTGTTTACAGAACAGTTCTGGTCAGAACACCACTGATGCTGGGAGCCCATAAGCCAATAACTCCACCCTGAATGACTCTTGAAGGCACAAACCATGGTAACCCTGAATGACGCTGGTAGTAGCCATGAACCCCCCCCCCCCCCTTCCCCACAAAGCCCCTGCGTTACCTGGACCGCTACAGGGATTGACAGCCGCACACCTATGACATCTATGAACTGTTATCTACCACTGTATCAGCCATATTTGTGTCAAATAAACTTCAGACTCCTTATATATGACTGGATTTCCTTTGTGAATTTTGATGCTTTGTTAGATGATTAGTATTTTTGTTAAAAGGTTACTGCTGGTCTGAAGAGGTGTTATTGCTACAACTGAAATGATCCAGTATGGCATTAAACGTCTGTCTCCATGGAGAAGGAAGTGAGTGGTGGGCTTGTACTTCAGACCGCAACTACTGTTTTGCTCTTCATGTCCAAGTGTGACCACTGTGGCTGTTAGTCTAATGTTTGAGTAACTGCTTTACAGTGACTAAAAACCACCCACACAACCAGCCCCCACAGCTACCCGACACCGCACACGCATGCACTCACACATACTAACATGCTAAAATACATAAAACTACACATTGTAAAAAGTGAAGCTGGAAACAGACGAACCATTTGAGAGCACCAGCAGGAGCCGACTACATCAAGGAACCGCCACAGATGAGGCCCAAGCACCACCAGAGGGGTATTCCACGAAAGCTACTAAGCGCAAAGCCCGGCTTTATTCGACAGTTGGCGCTAGTTTTAGGCCGTTTCCCAATTCAGCGACGGCACGCTTGACTGTGCACTCGGTCTGTCGTCGAGACGGCGCACACTCGCTCTCTCCTTGGTGCACTACGTTTCTCACATGGCCGTCTGCGAAATGGAACAGGTCCCGCCTCAGCTCAATGAGGCGGGTGGTCTGCTCCTTGTTCCCTAAAGACAAACATTATACTATTGCGACTAGTAATACTTGGAATTGGGACATGGCCAATGTTCCCCCTAATTTTTTGTGTCTGAGCAAACACACGAACTCCACATCCGAAATGCACGCCCCCCCGCGCGGCTCGCACTTTGCAGATATAAAAAAATGACCCCGCGGCTGAATAAAAAGCGGAGATCCGCTAAAAGCTCTTTCATCCCTGATTTACAGTGCGCTGCATAAGTTTTCTTGTGCGCTGAGAATGTGCGAGCAGTGCGCAGCTTAGAGTAAACGTTGGACATGGCTACACTGTAGAATATCCAGCATTACAACAGCAAAGGAGTGTAAAGGGAAAAGCATGTGAACGGTAATACAGGTGCCGTGATCTATGCCGTTACGGCTACCGTCACACATGTTTAGCGTAGTTTATGAAGAGTTTCATGTAGGATAGTTGTAGGTGAGGTGAACCAGTACGTATATTTTATAGTGACGTCGCAACTCTCACTTGTGGATTTCGCTGGCGACTCGGTCTTTGTAGTCATATATCCTCCCGCACTGTGCATGCTGGGGCTTTTAAGTGTGCGAAGTGTGCATGTTTGCACGCTTGGTCCACGCCCCGATTTCCATGGAAACGATGGTGCCGTTCAGAGCTCATCTTAACGGTGCAGGGGAAAAAAATGAATGGAACGGCGCTTGTCGCGCCAGATATGACGCACATCCCCTTCCAAGGACGCTCACAAGTGTGCCGTCGCTGAATTGGGAAACGGCTTTAGTCCCCACTGAGTTACTGGGGCAACATGGTTTTAGCAGAAAGTCTGGTACCGGGCAGGCTAAAGATGCGGCTTAATCAGGCCGTGTCTCAGAGAATACGTACCTGACGTAAACAGACTGTCAAACAGTTCCGCACACCTCCCGCATGAGTATCTGTGTTGTCCGAAAACAATATCAGCAAAAAAACAAATTACCCTACGTCCTTGGTTCTTGGCAAATCTCCGGTAATTTAAAAATATGCTTTTTCAACCGCTGTCTTTATGACATTAGCACATAGAATAATTCCATACCTATTCTTGAGAAACACTTTGGTTGAGTGGTTATGTCCTGCATCTTTTGTGTGGGCATCGCGGGTTCGATTCCCGCTGTTGACGTGTTCATGCGCAAGTCAATTTTTGTGTTATATTTTCACAAATTTACATTTGCCACATATTACACAAATGTTAATGAATTTAACCTAAAATTATTCAAATAATCATAGAACTTCAGCTGGGCCTAACATCACTCTCACTTGACGACATTGACACTTTATATTTTATGTGACATCTCTATCAAAGAATACAGTTACAGGTAAACCTTTACTTTTAAAACAAAATGTAGCCAAATAACAGGCACACTCCATGATGCAACCACTGGGCAAAATAAGCTAGAATCCGGACGTGTTTGGACTGGATATTTTATATGACACGCCACATATCCGGACCAGATTTTCACGATATCCTTATTTCTTGAGAATCCATGAAAATATTGACGTATCTGGACTCCGGATTTCACTGGGTACAATATCTGTTCGTATCCGGAGATATTTTGGCACTCGTGTCTCTCTGTAGCCAGCTCGCTACACGCCCATGTGATCCCCGGACTGCCCTCAGGGCTGAGCGAGCGAGTATGCGCCGTCTCGACTGCAGACTGAGTCGCCACTCGCCACACTCCGAACCGCACTTGCTGAATTTGGGAAACGCAGCAATGTTAGCCGTGCTCCTGGCGGACAAGCGGTCACGTTTTGATGGGGAGGTGAACAATCCCACTATCAGAGATGTTTTAAGGTAAGTTGAAATATGAGAATTGCTATTTGGCGGGTGAATGTTTGGCGTTAGCTACACAGTTAGCCTGCCATTCGTTGATAACGTGGAATGACAAGCTGGTTGATGGAATGATTGGGACATAATGTATCATCAGTAATATGAATGTATAACATGTAACGGCGTCGATGTCTGATTTTCGACATACGCAGGGGATGAATTTCAAAATCCCACTTGTGTAAAAATGGAGAGTAATCTGCTAGCTAAATGTAGCCTTCTAGCTAGCGTGAAACTGCGATCTATCTTTTTGTAGCAGCTAGCCTACATACAGTAGGTTTCCCACCCAAGTGTTTAGCGTAATAATCTGTGGGTAAAAATACGCTATTTCTTAGTCCATTACCATACAAACCAACTGGGGGCTTTGTGAAATTGGGTGGGTTTTAGAGCCGCCAGGAGACTTGAAGGTAATATGTAGGATTGTGGCCAGAGTAGGTAAGTACATTGCAACTGTGCTGCTTATTTCCAAAATCTTTTCATGATTATTATTTAGTCAAAGTAAATAAGTAAATAAGTAATAAAATTATAGTTACTAGTATGACCAAGTAAGTAATAAATAAAATTATAGTTACTAGTATGACCAAAGTAGTTCTGCAGATTAAAAAATGTCTATTACTGGAAATTCAAAATGACAGACATGGAAAAGATTTCTTTCCTTTCCCAGTCAAAATTAATACTTAGAATTTGATGGTGGTGGTAAGTATTCATGAAAAGGTAACATTTGTGAATGAGCAGCATGCATTCTGGAAATAAACTACCTTTTAAACATGTGTGTGACAAAGCGGATCAGTCATTGCTCTTGCCCCAAGATAGATGTAGCTAATCGCAAACATTACAAAAGACAATGAGATGTTGAAATTAATGTTTCTGAATGCTGCAGGGCAATCGGTGACCTTCGCAGTTCAGTGGATGACCTGAGAAAGGAACTGAGGACCATGCAGGATGCCATGATGCAGCAGCAACACTCCTGCATGACCCAGGAGAACCACAAAGTCCCTTTGGAGTTGGCGGTAACACTTGATTGTGTGTTTTTGAGAATAGGACACAAACTGGACTCATGTATGTCCCATAACTAGGCTGACATCATTATCCACTGTTTCTTTCTATATTGGTCGTCTTAACCACATACAGTTGTATAATGATTTTTTCTTATTCTGGCACGGGTGAGGCGCTTTCACTGTGGGCTTGGGGAACTGCAGTGGATACCCTTATAAATGAACATATACCAGTGAGTGAGCCTACGAGTCTCCAATGCTGGCCAGCCCACACGTGTGTAAAGTTCACAGTGGTGTGTGCGAGGGTTACAGTTTGTGATGAACCTCAGAGAGGCATGATACACACAATCTAACACTTACGCTTATAAAGAAAGCAGGGTCCATCACTGGTGTGTTTTAGTACTGTGGAGCAAATCTTAAAGGAGTGGGTGATTGAGAGGTGAATAGGGAGAAGTGTAAGGATGATCACCCACTGTACATCATGTTCACTAAACGTGGTAGGAGCCAAAGGCTCCTCCTACCTAGGTGCTCCACTAGATTTAGGAGGTCTTTTGTTCCTGCAGCAGTCAGACTTTTCAACAATAGCTGAGCACTATTTTAATGTTGTGGTTCTTTTTGTATTTCTATGATGGGATGTCACTTATTTATTTTTAGCTCTTTATTTTTTATCTGTTACACTAACTTGTGTAATTGTCTTACTATTGTGTGTGTATATGTTGTATGAATGGTCAGGTGGCATAATTTCCTCTTTGGGGATTAATAAGGTCTACTCAATCACTCAAAAGTCTGTTAACTCTACTTCTTACTGTCTTGCAGAAGCTTGAAATAGGTTCTATGAACACCTGAAGGCCCCCAAAAAATGGACCTAGCTGGGAGGACCGATGAAGTAAAGAAGAAAAAAATGAACAGCCGACGTGACCGGGTAGGTAAAACGACCCCCAACACACCTCACACTGGCATCACACCCTGATTAAGGCCGTAGAGCTGATTTACATTGGTGATTTTATTAGCCCACATAAAAGATTGTTTTGGACTTTTTACAGTAAATCAACTCAAGTGCCTTTTTTCCCCTTTATTTTTTGTTGGCATCACTATCTTTGATCACTGCTTGACCAAAGAAAAAAAAATCCAGTTGATGGTTGTGAAATTCTTCCTGGCTGCCATGAACTATTATTTGGGTGCAAGCATTGAAATTAAGGTAGGTCTGCATTCTACATTCTTTTGAAATGTGTTGCTTAATATTGCCCTCTTCTGTGTAGCTTTTCAAGCAGCGGCTTCAGGTGGCCAAGGACCTCCTTGATGTTGATGACCTGCAGTATCTGAAAGGAGCAGAACTCTATTCAACCGCACGCCGGGAGTTAAAGTTAAAGGTATTCAATCACATTTTCACAGACAAACTTTGGGCGCATCTCATTAAAGGGACAAATATTTACCGTGAACAGACCGAACGTGATCACACTCCAGCAAGGGCAAAGACGCTTAAGTGGTCGAATGTAACTGTCCCTGAAATGAAGACGTTTATTGGGCTATGTATCGGCATGGGTCTACTTGTTCTGCCTGCACAGAGAGATTATTGGAGACACACCAAAAATCTCGTCAAGACTCAGTTCTCTGACGCCATGGCAGATTCTATGCTATATGGAGGTAAGAACTAAAATACTGATTGATTGTGATAATTATGTAATAACAAACTGTGATTATTAATATTATCATTGCAAATTACATTTTTTCTAATTATGTAGCATTTCATGTTTACATCTTTGGGCATAATGATGAGAGAGGTATTGGTATTATGCATTGAACTTTTATTCAACCATAATCATGCATACAAATATAATACAAAAATAGATACATACCATCATACAAATACAAGCTGTAACACAAGAGAACAATGTAATTTACAGTACCTGTAGACATTTAAAAAATACATAATATTTTTATTCATCACATACACATAGTTTGCGGTGCCATCTTATTGCAATAGACCGAATATCTCACAAAGCCACAGTACAATGTAAATTATGCTGTTTTATATTATACTTTCATCCAAAGTGACTTTCCTGTGTCTGTTTCTGCATTTTCAGCCAATCGAAGGCAACGGAGCCATCCAGCAACAGGTGGAAGTGCCAGCTTGCCTTGCAGATTATCAAAAAAATATGAAAGGTTTGTTTGCCTTTTTTGGTTTTATGGCAAAATATTTGACTATATAATTATTTATTATGTATATTTCCACTGTTGCCTTGTGAGTGTGTAATGTGTGCTGTGTGTTCCAGGCGTCGATCTGCTTGATCAAATGGTTGGCTACTATGGGTTCCAGCATCGAACGAAGAAGTGGTGGAGGCGAGTGTTTTTCTTCTTGTCTGTGTCCTGCCAAAATGCATACATCGCTGCAAGACCTGCCTTCAGCAGAAAGTACAGAGGGTACAAGAACTGGCTGGAGGAACTTATCACACCAATGACAACAAGGGCTGTTCCTGTGACCTCTCCTCCTTCTCCATCTTCTCTTCCTCCTCCTCCACCCGACTGTAGGACGTTTGGGGGCCATAGTAGCCACACCACCTCCACAACATGACTGTGGAAAGATATATGACAAGCGCAAGCTGTGCCGGGAATGTCAACTGGTCCCAGAGAACGAGAAAGTAGGTGGGCCAACAGTCTTTGGATGCAAACAGTGCAAACTACCTCTGCACATTGAGTGCTTTGGCAAGCACTATCGCTGGTATATGTAAGGGATGTAACCTGTGCAGTATGTAGTGCACTTCATCTTACTGCCTTATGGCCTTGGGACACTTTATTTTTTACAGTTTGACCTGAATAAGAGCTGTTCTTTATTTCTTAAAACTTGAAAATATTGTGCACTGTACATGTTGTGACTGTTTTCTTTTATTTTTTCCATATTATTGTGTTTCTGGATTATTTTATATTTTTTTCTTAAGGTGTAGAATAATAAGACACAGTTCTCATGAAACCCACAAGTGTAAGCTTTCAAATACTTTTGGAATTTTGTCTCTGTGCTTCAGAGGCTGAGAAATCACTTATTTAATAGTCGTTGACATTGTTGAATTTCCAGGAAAAACCTCAGGATCTCGCCCTTAAGATTTTCAGGCCTTTTTCCCCAGGCGTTTTAGGTCTAAATGGGTTAATTAATAAAGACAACTTTATCAAACACAACTTTATCAAACGTTCTTGTCTGTTGTATAAATTGTATTAGTGACATTGGCAGAGGTGGAAAAATGCAGAAAAAATGTGATCTAAGTATCTTTACTTGCTTAAAGCCTACTGAATTAAAAGTACCCATCTAAAAATCTACTTGAGTAAAAGTAAAACAGTACTTGTTAATGTATTTTGAGTTTAAAAAAATACTTTAAATTGGTTACATTTTTCCATGACCTCTAAAGTTTGTCAGCTGTGTAGACTTAGCTTTTTCAAAGTAATTGTGATGAATTTTTAGTAATGCTAATCTGTTTGTCATTTTGGTCAATGTCTGCTATTTTAAAATAACTAAGGCATATAATTAAAATATTAACCGAGTTACCAGCCGCCTAGTCAGTAGTACACTGTAAAACATTGGTATATAAATGATATATAAATGTATGAAAATGTTGCATGGTCATAAGGCTATGGGTTTCACGGTACAGTAGCCTATAAATAAAGCTCCCTAGTGAATGCTAGCTTGTGTATCCTGACATATCCGGAGGTGAGCACAGTACCAGAACGTGACGTATTCGGAGATATACGAACAGTGAATACGTGAAACACGGACGATATCCAGTAAGTATCCGGAGAACCGGATATGTAGCGTGTCGACACAGTGCCATTCCGGAGTTCGGAAATGCTCCGTATACGAGAACTGACACCAACGTATCCGGAGCGTGTCAATCCGAATATCTACAGATATTGTGAATATCCTGGGATATACGACTACAAACACCCCCGGAAACAATGCCATTTTTCCCAGTGAACATTTCAATGATTCAACAAATTAGCTTCAGAGATGCTGTGCAAGCCTTTTTAATGAAATCCTATTTATCAATTTCCATCAATAGGCATAAAACAATAAAAGACATTAGGTATGACATTCTGGTGTGAGGCCACTGCTGGAGGACTGCTGAGGGTCAGGCAAGGCACTGCTGGAGGACTGCTGAGGGTCAGGCAAGGCACTGCTGGAGGACCGCTGAGGGTCAGGCAAGGCACTGCTGGAGGACTGCTGAGGAGGGTCCAAGTGTACGCCATCTTCAGTAACTAGAACACAAGCATACTATTAAAATACACAAATGCTTTGATCACAGCTGAGGCAAGCATTAGCCTAGAGAATACCTTGAATATACTCTTCACAAGAACTCGCAGGAAGGATCTTTGATGGGGTCCCTCCTTCAGTTACCTCCACCAGTGGGCGACCCCGGTTTAGGGCCAGTGCCAGCTCCTCTGCAGGTGAAAAATTTTGAGGGGGGCTCCCACCTCCTGTGGCTTGGTAGCTACTGTTCATTTTAAATTAAATTAAGGTACCATTTCAACAGTATTACTAATTTCACTGAATAATAATATTAATATTAGCCTATTTACCACTCTGCAAAATGTTTTTATGCTTTGTCTTTACCTGCAAAACAGTCCTCTTCACATTATTCCTGCTCAAAGACAAGATAACACAATTTAACGTATTAGTTGGAGCAAATACTTTTACACAGTAAAAATAAATTACAACTGACAAGACTGCTCTACAAATATATAATATTTATGACATCAACTGTTCTCCCTGAGAATCGAACCCACACCTCCCACACGGCAGACCGTAACATTTCCCCTGCACCACAGATTAGTGTTGACACAGACAGTGAAAAACATAACAAAACAACTTAACTTACGTATTTAAGCGTTCGGCGAGCTTCTGCCACGCCATGTCTCTCGCCTTGATTATTACAAATGTGTTGAAGAGTTCCAAAAGCAACTTCTGTTCTGATGCGCTGAAATAATCAGCCCGAATCTTCGACATGATTGCGTTTTCGACAGTCGCTTGGTCACTGCTTCTTACCTTCCCCGTGCACGCGTCTAGGCCCGGCCTGATTAGGCCAGACTGAACTTAGTGTAGCCAGGTGAAGAAAAAAACCCGCACATTTAACTGTATATACTAAAAGGAAAGAATGTTTATTTTATGTATCGTTATTGGTTCACATCGACACATTATTAGTTGTCCTATTGAAATTGAATGCACCACACAGTTCGCGTAGCCCCACGTGGGGGTGCCTAGTCTTCGTAGCCAATCGGAGATTACGCCGGTCCCGTTCAGTCTATTGCCGCGCAGCCGCGGAAGCAAGTGCAAGCACGTTTTCTTCTCGTCCTTTTTGCGCCTTCAGTCAGGGAAGCGAGGGCAGCCGCGTGTTAGAACGGAGAGCAATATAGGAGAAAACACAAGAGTTTACCTTGGAAAAACTCACTAGCAAGAGTCATAGCGCATCCACGGGAGGTTTGGAGCCGTGTGACAGAGTAGGAGAGGAACTTTTGCGTCGGCTGGCCACTTGCCTTTCGTCTGGAGAGCTGCTGCATGGTTTTGAAACCGGCGTGTTTCGCCTTGATATACACAGAGCAACGGTGAGAAATGTGCCATTTTAGCTGCTCTGTGTTGCTTCCTTGTTTTTCGTGTGCTAAAAGAGCGCAATTGTGACGTTAATGAAGTGAATGGTGGTGCAGTGGTTCTGGGCATATCTACAGTGTGGTTGTCGATTTGTGTGTGTGTGTTTAAAGGGAAAGTGTTTTATTTTCTTAATGCCAATTTAAATGGGACGAAAGTACTTTCATGTGTTGTGATGAATGTAATGTTTTATTTGCACTATGAAGTTGACTGAATACATGTATGTCACTCAGCTGAATTTAAGGTAACTAGAGGGTAATTTTTGGTGCATTTCTCTTTCATGAATAGGCCTATAGTGTAAGAGTAAATGAAGCACACTTCTGCAATATCTCTAAGTCTTAATTCAGAATGGGTGTTACTGTCATGTTATTTGCACATGATTTTGTTATGTTATAAGGAGTAATACATTTTATGTTAGTTGTTATTTACATTAGTATTATTGAAGCATTGTTTACTTGAAGAGCAAATACATTTGTGAGCACTTCAATACTTAGTTCTCATGCATAATGCATTTAAGATGAATGTTGTACAACTAAGATTTGAATAGAGATGAAGATTCATGTCAGAATTGATGTAAAGATGTACATGTTTTGACATTAGATATCCTGAATGATGCATCTGAAATTGAGTGGTGTTGAATGTAGACTTTCTGACCCTGTCTGCAGGTCAGGTTTTTTGATTGAGGACGAATGTGGTCCACGACAAGCTTCTTGCTGACACCGATGGCGAGCTAAGAACCCTGAGGAGAGCCCAGCACCGAGGAGATACCCACTCACACACACATTAAACACTTACATCAAAATACGAGGATCCTTGGAATCGGGTTCCCAGCAATAACTATACAACAAACACCCTTGCAACTATTTTCATTTTGAAGGGCCCCAACGGACATTTTTTAAGTGTGCACACAATTTTCTTTAATTGTTTCAAACCAATCACTTTATTAATTGTAAAAAATTATAAGAGTGGCTACTCAACTGTTATTCTTGTGTCTGTCTCATTATTGTTGCTCAGTACAGTGGCTCCTGTCGAATTTTGCATCTTCTGATTCTGGCCCAGATTTCTGCCTAAATTATAATTACACTGTAATTCAGTTTATATATTGTTAAAAATTGGTTACATTAGCGCTGCTGAGGCGCAGCTGAAATGCGTTAGTGGAACGGCTTCAGGCTTTCGTCTAAGTTACGGCTTGGTCAGGCGAGGACTTAGCACTTAGTCGGCGCTATGTTTAGCGACGTTCGTGGAATACCCCTCAGGACACAGGGCCCAGGGAGAGATGAGGCAGCCGCAGACAACCACCACTCCGGGTCCAGAGGGCTCTGGAAAAACTAAAAATGATAGATGAATATTATCCATTCATGATCAAAGGAGAAGTTCAATTTGTCAACTGGACAAAGTTTGTTTGGTTGAAAACGTTTCGCCGCTCATCCGAGAGGCTTCGTCAGCTCTGGACTTTGTCCAGTTGACAAATTGAACTTCTCCTTTGATCATGGATTCTACCTGGACGACTGAGGGACTTTTCACATTATCCATTCATCCATTTTCTTCCGCTTATCCGGGGCCGGGTCGCGGGGGCAACAGTCTAAGCAAGGACTCCCAGACTTCCTTCACCCCAGACACTTCCTCCAGCTCCTCCGGGGGGACCCCAAGGCGTTCCCAGGCCAGCCGGGAGACATAGTCCTTCCAGCGGGTCCTGGGTCTTCCCCCGGGGCCTCCTTCCTGTGGGACATGCCCGGAACACCTCCCGAGGGAGGCGACCAGGAGGCATCCGGAACAGATTCCCGAGCCACCTCAGCTGGCTCCTCTCAACGTGGAGAAGCAGCGGCTCTACTCCGAGCTCCTCCCGTGTGACCGAGCTCCTCACCCTATCTCTAAGGGTGCGCCCAGCCACTCTGCGGAGGAAACTCATTTCAGCCACTTGTATCCGCGATCTCGTCCTTTCGGTCATTACCCAAAGCTCATGACCATAGGTGAAGGTAGGAACGTAGATTGACCGGTGTACTGTCAGAGTGAGACGCTTTGTCAGTTTAAGATGCCTCCTCGAGATGAGCACTACTGCGCAAGCGCGCATGATGTAATGGTTTAGAAACAGCTGAGCTACAGCTGTGATGTGAAAGCCGTACGCTTTCATGCGCTACTGCTTAAGTAAGTAACATTTTAACAGTCTATTGGTTTTATTGTATGTTTTAACCAATCAAGCATGTAACGAACGAGATGTGAATGTTAGATTGCAGCAGAATACCTACGTCAGATAACCGAGACGCTTTGTCACTTTCAGACGCCTCCTCGACTCCTCGAGATGAGCGCTACTGCGCATATGATGTAATGGTTTAAAAACAGCTAGGCTGTCAAAGCGTTCGTTACATGCTTAATTGGAGGAGCTGATCCTCATCCCAGCCGCTTCACACTCGGCTGCGAACCGCCCCAGTGCACATTGGAGGTCCCGGTTTGATGAAGCCATCAGGACAACATCATCTGCAAACAGCAGAGATGAGATCCTGTGGTTCCCAAACCGGATCCCCTCCGGCCCCTGACTGCACCTAGAAATTCTGTCCATAAATATAATGAACAGAACCGGTGACAAAGGGCAGCCCTGGCGGAGTCCAACATGCACCGGAAACAGGTCCGACTTACTACCGGCAATGCGAACACAGCTCCTGCTCCGGTCATACAGGGACCGAACAGCCCTTATCAAAGGGCCCTGAACCCCGTACTCCCAGAGCACCCTCCACAGGACCCCACGAGGGACACTGTCGAATGCCTTCTCCAGATCCACAAAGCACATATGGACTGGTTGGGCAAACTCCCATGCACCCTCGAGCACCCGATGGAGAGTATAGAGCTGGTCCAGTGTTCCCCGGCCGGGATGAAAACCACACTGCTCCTCCTAAATCCGAGGTTCGACTATCGGTCGAATTCTCCTCTCCAGCACCCTGGAATAGACCTTACCGGGAAGACTGAGGAGTGTGATTCCCCGATAGATGGAACACACCCTCCGGTCCCCCTTCTTAAACAGAGGGACCACCACCCTGGTCTGCCAGTCCAGAGGTACTGTCCCCGACCGCCACGCGATGTTGCAGAGACGTGTCAGCCAAGACAGCTCTACAACATCCAGAGACTTGAGATACTCAGGGCGGATCTCATCCACCCCCGGGGCCTTGCCACCGAGGAGCTTTCCAACCACCTCAGTGACTTCAGCCAGGGTGATGAGTGAGTCCGACCCGAGTCCCCAGCCTCTGCTTCCTCCTCGGAAGACGTGACGGCAAGATTGAGGAGATCCTCAAAGTATTCCACCGTCCGACAACATCCCCAGTCGAGGTCAACAGCTCCCCACCCGCACTGTAAACAGTGTTTGTGAAGCACTGCTTCCCCCTCCTGAGGCGCCGGACGGTTTGCCAGAATTTCTTTGAGGCCGTCCGATAGTCCTCATCCATGGGCTCTCCGAACTCTTCCCAACTCCGAGTTTTTGCCTCTGCCACCACCCGGGCTGCAGCACGCTTGGCCTGCCGGTACCCGTCAGCTGCCTCCGGAGTCCCACGAGCCAACAAGGCCCGATAGGACTCCTTCTTCAGCCTGACGGCATCCCTTACTTCCTTACTTCCCTTATTATCATGTCCCTACAAAAAAAAAAAAAAGTTGATTAAAAACATTTTTCTGCATTTACATTTTTTTCTGCATATACAGGATTGTAGCCAAAGCTAATTTCCATCCTTCCGTCCAAGCCCACCACATAACCCGCCCAATTCATGAAACATGACAAAAGCCTCCAAAACCCACTCCCACATGCACCTCTCACTCATACACTATAAAACACACTCATATGACATTAGTATTAAAATGTACAGGTCAGACAACTGGCACTGAGCATTGCAGCTACCTAAAGCCAAACTGCATTTGGTGGAGATTAAAAGAACTGTGATTTAGGTGGCTCATAAATTGTTCTGTTACACATTTTTCAAGTATCTTAGGCTACGTTCACACTGCAGCCTGAAGTGACCCAAATCCGATTTTTTTTCCTCTATTCGACCTGTATCTGATCTTCTAATGACAGTCTGAACGACACAGATCCGATTTTTTCAAATGCGATCCAGGCCACTTGGATATGTGGTCCTAAATCCGATACATATCCGATCTTTTGACATGCGACTTCAGTCTGAGCGGCCAGGTCGCGTTCATCCGACCTGGGTGTGTTTCCTCCAGCGAGAGTAGTACAAGTCGGCGTTCACAATTGTACACAAACATCCCGTCTTGCAAAAACAGTATATAAACTCCGTATCGGTGAAGCGGCGAAGCAGGTAGTAATCTCACCCTTCTTGGCTGCGACTCCGCACCAACACGTTCATTTCTACAGACGTTGCTGCCACTGCCCCGCAAAACGCTGTGGCCAAAAACTTTGTCCTTCTCTTTCTCCGTCTCCTCCTTAAAACAAATAAGCTGTACATGTTTTGGCTCTGGTACAAAAGCAACTTTAGGCTACTTCCGTAAACATTGAGCACGCTCGCTGAGTGTGACGTCATCGTGTCCTCCAAGGCGCATGCGGGACACTTTTGGGGCGTTTAGCGTTCACACTGGAGATCAAATACAAGTCGCATTTAATTGGAAATGTGAACGGCCTCGCAAAAAAATCGTATTTCACAAAAAAATCGGAATGGAGCATTAAGCCCTGCAGTGTGAACGTAGTCCTGTAGTTGCTTGTTTCTGTTGGATCTCCAGATTTAAAGACTGGTGTAATTGCTGAGATCTTCCAAGAGTCTGGGAAGGTGCTTGAATTTATTGATTCACTTATAATTATTCATGTGTTTTAATAAACATTGTACTTAATCCAAATGCATCTTTTGCCGTAGAGTTTTTTAGACCACTGATTATTTTATCAATTTGCATAATGTGATACTCTATTCAGCTCAAAAGAGAGTTCATCAGTAGCAGCAGACATCACAGCAAGGCCTGTGTCTGCCACTGATGAAACCTCTTGTGACAGACTCTTAACAGAGTCCACAAAATATGTATTGAAGGCTGTCGCTATTTTTGTTGGATCATTGCTTACTTCATTATTTGATTTTACTACCTCTCTAATGGCAAAAGGAGAAATTCAATTTGTCAACTGCATAAAATTGTATTTGATTTATTTAGAAGCAGCTCATCCAAGCTGCTTCTTCAGTTCTGGTCAGACGCTGGTGGACACTGCCTATGTCTGCCTGAAGGGGGCGCTAACTACAATGAAATGACTCTGAAACTACCACAGCTACTTGTTTACAAAACAAGCTGGGTGTTAAGGAGACAACTGTTGGTGCAAATGTTTTAAATTTAAGAAATACAAAATGACCATCAGACGACCTCGGTCTGGGGCTCCACACAAGATCTCACCTCGTGGGGTTTTAGTGATCATGGGCAGCTGGGACCACAGTCACTAAGAAAACCACTGGTAACATTTTACGCTGCAATGGATTAAAATCCTGCTGTGCTCGCAAGGTCCTTCTTTTTAAAGGGATAGTGCGGTTATTTGATGTTGATCTGTATGGGTTTCCTTCTAAAAGTTCTGTGCGGTAACACCGGCTTACCTCTGACAGCCCGGTTCTGCTCGCGTTCTGGAGCTCAGGTAATTCGGTCGGGTAAGTTCGCAGGGACTCGTAATAAAGCTTGTTTTTCTTCTCAAAACAAAACATTTGTCTGAAAGGTGATATATTTGCGTCCCAAACTGTTGCCCATGAAAAATCCAGCAGCGTAGGTAGCATTCGCATATCTCGTCTCGATTCATATCACTGCGCGCCTATTACTTATTATTAGCCTGTTAACCTTTAGCGGAAGTGTACGGCGGGTGCGGTCTGCCGCAAGGGGAAATTTACGAGTGAACAGGCCACAGGCAGCTAATGTGAGCGCAGTGATACGAATCGAGACGAGATATGCAAATGCTAACAACGCTGCTGGATTTATCATGGACAAGTGTTTGGGACGCAAATATATCACCTTTCGGACAAATGTTTTGTTTTGAGAAGAAAAACAAGCTTTATTACCAGTCCTCGCGAACATAACATAACATAACATAGACATAATCTAAAAAAAAAATCCAGAAATCACAGTGTATGATTTTTTAACAATTTATTTGTATGATACTGCTGCAAATAAGTATTTGAACACCTGTCTATGAGCTTGAATTGTGACCCTCAAAGACCTGTTAGTCACCTTTAAAAAGTCCACCTCCACTTATTATCCTAAATTAGAAGTACACCTGTCCACCCCATACAATCGGTAAGACTCCAACTACTAACAGAGCTGTCCAGAGACACCAGAGACAAAATTGTAGACCTCCACAAGGCTGGAAAGGGTTACGGGGCAATTGCCAAGCAGCTTGGTGAAAAAAGATCCACTGTTGGAGCAATTATTAGAAAATAGAAGAAGCTAAACATGACTGTCGATCTCCCTCGGACTGGGGCTCCATGCAAGATCTCACCTCGTGGGGTCTCAATGATCCTAAGAAAGGTGAGGAATCAGCCAAGAACTGCATACGAGGAGCTGGTCAATGACCTGAAAAGAGCTGGGACCACCGTTTCCAAGGTTACTGTTGGTAATACACTAAGACGTCATGGTTTAAAATCATGCATGGCACGGAAGGTTCCCCTGCTTAAACCAGCACATGTCCAGGCCCGTCTTAAGTTTGCCAATGACCATTTGGACGATCCAGAGGATTCATGAGAGAAAGTCATGTGGTCAGATGAGACCCAACTAGAACTTTTTGGTCTTAATTCCACTCGCCGTGTTTGGAGGAAGAAGAATGATGAGTACCATCCCAAGAACACATACATATGAATAGTGACAATAAAAGGCATTCTTCTTCTTCTAATTAGTGACGGGCAAAATGAACAGAGGCTTCGAAGTGTGAGTCGAGTAATCAGTACAAAGCTACAAAGCAAAGCGTGGTTCGAAACGTGGTTCAGTGACATCACTGATGACTTTTGAACCGTCCTGAAGCACCGCACCGTGTGACTGATTCAGGAAGTGGTTCGCTGATTTGGGGAATGCCGCGTTTCATTTGAAGCATAAAAGCCTGAGCAAACGGCAATGGAGTCCCCCCGAACGTCTTGTGTTGTCTGACTGCATTTGCAGTCTTTCCAAATCGAAGATGGAAACAGCACCAAAAAAAAGACTCCCTGGTTTGTGAGTACTTTGACCTCATAACTGCCAATAAGGTTTGTCCTATAAGAAATATATAAATAAAATCTTATTCATTTCACAATGTAGAAAATCACTCTTGCTTAACTCGTATAGTCACACAAGAGGTGTGCAAAATTACACATTGTCTGCTCACGTACTATAAACCTTTTGAGCATGGGCTTGTTGCCACAGGTGAAGTGTCCCTACTTTATACAAAGTGGCTGTCACTTATTTTTCAACACCAGCATCATCTGTGCCATGTGAGAGGATTTTCTCTAAAGCAGGAAATCCTTACAAAAACAGAACCGCCTCAGTCCAGCCACTTTGGAAAAACTTCTTTTTTTTGACTAAAAAACAATGAAACATCAATGTTTTTTTCTCATTTATTTACAAACGCTACTACAAAGTTACACAAGCATTCCTATTTCTAAAACTGTGTTTCATGGTGGTCCTGTCACATGTTTTGAAGTACATTTGTCTATGGCAGTGCTTCTCAAATAGTGGGGCGGGCTGTACTAGAACTAAGTGTAATTGCACATCAACAACAGTAGTTGGCAGTGGCGCTCTCGCTGTCGCTCTGGGGCAGGGGTCGGCAACCTTAACTCATTGAGTGCCGGCCTGTTTTCAGAATTTCAACCCCAGAATGCCGGAGGTTTTAGTGTATTTTTACTGATTTTCCAAGACCCACAGAATATTGAGTTCTTTGACTATATAGACATGGCACACATCAAAATAAAGTGTTGACTCTCTTCACCTAGAAAAAAAATTATGTATCTAACCTTTTCGGTTCTCAAGTAATTGATAGTAGAACATAGGGAAGTTTCAGCAAAAACACAGTTTTTCCACAAAGTGTAGAAAACGAGCATTTTGTACAAAGAGTCATTTCAAGCAGATCAGTGATTTTGACGTCAATATTTATGGATTTAGTGACACCTCAAACATCTAAAACAACAGAGAAAGAGATTTCTGATGACAAAGTACGTTTTTTTATTTACAAATATAAGAATATAAGGCTCTGTGAATTGAAAATTCCTTCAAATCAATTGTGCCAAGAAATGTTTACAGGATATAATAATATCTTTTCCTACAAAATAGAACTGTGTCACTTCACAACAATATTGAGGCTCAGAGTACAGACCCATAATAAAAACTAATATACACACACACACACACACACATACACACATGCCCATGCATAAACCTTTACACACACACAGCTACACACGCACACGCACACACACATACATATAGCTCCATTCATTACAATTACCACACAGCAGCATCATGTAAAGTTAATTCTTCTCATCTCATGCCTCTTTGGAGAGCAGGATCTACTGATCCAAGTCAGTACTCGTCTTCTTTGGCGCTGTTGTAGTCTGATCAGAGTCCCTGCTCCGTGCAGCGCGCGCACGGCACGTTGTCTGCCCCGGGCACAGCAGATCTCGGCTCCGACCTCGCGGCCTGATCCGGTGTGTCTCTGTGATCCTCTGATCCGGGATCCTGGGTCCCAAGAGCGATCAGATCGCTCCATAGGCGCTCATCAACAGTCCTCTGCTTTTCCGGATTCCCCTTGCCTCGCCATCTTGCTTCCTCCATCCCCCGGGAGGAGCTGGAGGAAGTGTCCAGAGTGAAGGAGGTATGGGCGTCCCTGTTTAGACTGTTGCCCCCGCGATCCGGACCCAGATAAGCAGAAGAAAAAGGATGGATGGATAATAGTCACATTTTTAGTTTTTCCAGAGCCCTCTGAACCCATTGTGGTTGTCTGTGGCTGCCTCATCTCTCCCTGGGCCGTGTTCTGGTGGTGGATGGTGCTTGGGCCTCATCTGTGACGGTTCCTGGTGGTGGTGGGCGGCTCCTTGTTCTTGATGTAGTCGTCCTCTCAAATGGCTCGCCCGTTTCCAGCCTCACTTTTTACAATGTGTAGTTTTATGTATTTTAGCATGTTAGTATGTGTGAGCTACTGTTTGGTTGTGTGGTGTCGGGTAGCTGTGGGGGCTGGAAGGAAATGTGGGTTGTTTTTAGTCACTGTAAAGCAGTTTTATGTAAAGGGCTTTATAAAGTTTTAATATGCCGTGTAAGAAATGTACAATAAGTCAAAACATTAACAATGCAAGCAGCACCAGATGGTAAATGGTCACAACAAAACACCAGACCTCCTGCTAATGTAAATTCTAATGCCGAGAACATAAAAACGTGCTGGTCGCTCAGCAGCACCAATAGTTAGAACGTCTTATACATTTGGTGCAATAAACCTGTAGATGGCAAATAGACAAAGATACTCCAATATTAGAGTAACAGCCACAGTGGTCACACTTGGACATGAAGAGCCAAACAGTAGTAGTGGTCTTAAGTACAAGTGCACCACTCACTCCCTTCTCCATGGAGACAGATGTTTAATGCCACACTGGATCAATTCAGTTGTAGCAATAACATCTGTTCAGACCAGCAGTTGGCAGTAACCTTTTAAATTCTGCTCATCTAACAATAAAGCGTCAAAATTCCAGTCATATAGCAAGTCTGAAGTTTATTTGACACAAATATGGCTGATACAGCAGTAGATAAGTTCATAGATGGTCAGTAGATGACATAGGTGCGGCTGTCAATCCCTGTAGCAGTCCAGGTAATGCAGGGGGGGTTCATGGCTACTACCAGCGTCATTCAGGGTTACCATGGTTTGTGCCTTCAAGAGTCATTCAGGGTGGAGTTATGGCTTATGGGCTCCCAGCATCAGTGGTGTTCTGACCAGAACTGTTCTGTAAACAGAAAGGCAGTTTTAATACAATTCTTATTGTAGTTTACTGTAGCCTCTATGAAGCTACCATCTGTAGTTAGACTGGCTGATCCAGCCCTGTTGCATTTCTCACATTAAACCACTGCCCAGCTACATTACTGCTGTCTGATAATGGGCCAGCTTTGCCCAACAAAACCAGAGACTTCCACCTGTCAAGTGATGGCAAGACTGAGATTCAATAATTGGTGTAACCTTTAATGTGACAGTCACTGGTCAAGGGACTGCAGGTGGAAACTAGCACGTTTGCTTTTAAATCATGTGAACATTGTAGAAGTTCAAGAAAGAAGATACCTCAAGAGCGGGGCTCGTGTCATTGGACAGGACATGAACCTCTGCACCGCTTTTCTCATCTGAAATGATACATTTTAGCACAAAGTCAAGTGTGGCAATGTTATTCAAATATTAATTTCATTAAACCAAAGTCAAGTTTCAGTCAAGATTTTGCTAAAAGGATTTTTTTTTTTTCTACTTCTATTATTTCAGTGAAGTTTCTCACTTTCTGGTTGGACATGGGCAGATGACACTTTGGAAACAAAGTTGGGTCACTACCTCCACACCAGAAGAGTTCTAGTGCACTTTAAAAGAGAAGTTAAACATGGGTCCAAAGGTGTGTTGCATTGACTTACCCTCTTTAGCTTTGGCAACCAGCGACTCAACCAACTTAAGCGACTCAAGTACTTCCTCAAGAGACTGTTGCACACCTTTTACACCTTTCACATCTAAAAACAACAATCACTTGAGCACACTGCCATAATCCAACATTTGTTCAATAGATTAGCCTACATTATTAATGGCAATACCATACCTTTCTGGGCATCATCATGCTCGACCTTATCTTCCGAGCCAACTATTAAACAAAAATGTGTCAATTTAACAGTTTCTAGGATTTAATTTTAGGTTTTAAAAGAGGAGATTTACCTGCAGATGTTGCAAGACTGAGTAGAAAGAAACAGCAAACCCACACTGGTACCATTTTGCCGGTGTCCAGGAGAAACCTGCAGTCAGTAGAGCCACACAAACAGTTAACGACAATTGTCACAGCTGCTGTCCATGAGCGTAATGAGCCTTTAAAAGACAGGAGCGGGGGCTTCTGATTGGCTGAGAGAAAGTGGACACACCTCCAAAGCCCAATTTGACTAATAGGGTGCGTCCCGTTTCCGGACTAAAAAATCAAAACTTACCTCCCCTCCCACAATAATATACTTTATAACAATAATAATCAACATCTAGCATTAAAAATGCACTTCTGATGATTTTCTGATAATTAATGTATTCTATTGATGCTAAATTTGGAATGATCTTGTAGCACTTTTCAAAAGCATCATAGTTCAGATTTGGAGTTACCTGTAGGACAGGCATGGGCAAACTAATCTGTACAAATGTGTGTATTGTGTGTATCTGCCTTAGAAGTAGTGATGCTCAGACGAAGCCACATGAAGCAACAACCCTTTCAGCCAACTGTGCCGGTACATGTACTGATGCTTCATATTGATTCATTTACTCCATCTGGAGGTCAACATGTACAATTATCTCATTTTCATTCCAGCAACATCACAGAGACCAGTGCTTCTCAATTATTTTCTGTGATGCCCCCCTAGGAAGCAGAAAAAATTTCACGCCCCCCTCCCTGCGCGCAACTATTAATAGGATTATTTGTCTACAAAATTGTCATTAGTACACCTCTGCATAACATTGTATCCTCTTATTAACATTAAAAACAAAAAAAGAAAGAAAGAAACTTCCAACAAAGACTGCACTGTCTTTTTGCACTGAGGACTCAAATATTAATGTGTTTTTAATGCAGCTTTGTGCACATTTGTTACGTTTTACAGAAACAAAACTTAAAACCGCATGGCTTATTTGCATAAACTAAAAGCTCTGAAAAACAAACAAACATTCATTCATTCATTCATTCTGTTCTGTATATCGCATATTTAACTCATTGAGTGCCGGTGACGAGTTTTCTCGTCATGTTGAAACCAAACGTTGAGTGCCGTGACGTATATATACGTCAAGGACGTTTTTCAGCGGGGATCGCTAGAATACAACCTGGAGCAACTTTGAAGGTGTAATTCACGTCTCCCAACCTGTAGGTGGCGATCTTGTATCATTATTTGCCGATCGGAGACGCAGAAGAGAGGAGGAGTGTAGTTTGTGTTCTGTGTATTGGCCAGATGGAGTAAATGAATCAATATGAAGCATCAGTACATGTACCGGCACAGTTGGCTGAAAGGGTTGTTGCTTCATGTGGCTTCGTCTGAGCATCACTACTTCTAAGGCAGATACACACAATACACACATTTGTACAGATTAGTTTGCCCGTGCCTGTCCTACAGGTAACTCCAAATCTGAACTATGATGCTTTTGAAAAGTGCTACAAGATCATTCCAAATTTAGCATCAATAGAATACATTAATTATCAGAAAATCATCAGAAGTGCATTTTTAATGCTAGATGTTGATTATTATTGTCATAAAGTATATTATTGTGGGAGGGGAGGTAGGTTTTGATTTTTTAGTCCGGAAACGGGACGCACCCTATTAGTCAAATTGGGCTTTGGAGGTGTGTCCACTTTCTCTCAGCCAATCAGAAGCCCCCGCTCCTGTCTTTTAAAGGCTCATTACGCTCATGGACAGCAGCTGTGACAATTGTCGTTAACTGTTTGTGTGGCTCTACTGACTGCAGGTTTCTCCTGGACACCGGCAAAATGGTACCACTGTGGGTTTGCTGTTTCTTTTTACTCAGTCTTGCAACATCTGCAGGTAAATCTCCTCTTTTAAAACCTAAAATTAAATCCTAGAAACTGTTAAATTGACACATTTTTGTTTAATAGTTGGCTTGGAAGTTAAGGTCGAGCATGATCATGCCCAGAAAGGTATGGTATTGCCATTAATAATGTAGGCTAATCTATTGAACAAATGTTGGATTATGGCAGTGTGCTCAAGTGATTGTTGTTTTTAGATGTGAAAGGTGTAAAAGGTGTGCAACAGTCTCTTGAGGAGGAAGTACTTGAGTCGCTTAAGTTGGTCGAGTCACTGGTTGCCAAAGCTAAAGAGGGTAAGTCCAATGCAACTCACCCTTTGGACCCATGTTTAACTTCTCTTTAAAGTTCACTAGAACTCTTCTGGTGTGGAGGTAGTGACCCAACTTTGTTTCCAAAGTTTCATATCTGCCCATGTCCAACCAGAAAGTGAGAAACTTCACTGAAATAATAGAAGTAGAAAAAAAAAAAATCCTTTTAGCAAAATCTTGACTGAAACTTGACTTTGGTTTAATGAAATTAATATTTGAATAACATTGCCACACTTGACTTTGTGCTAAAATGTATCATTTCAGATGAGAAAAGCAGTGCAGAGGTTCATGTCCTGTCCAATGACACGAGCCCCGCTCTTGAGGTATCTTCTTTCTTGAACTTCTACAATGTTCACATGATTTAAAAGCAAACATGCTAGTTTCCACCTGCAGTCCCTTGACCAGTGACTGTCACATTAAAGGTTACACCAATTATTGAATCTCAGTCTTGCCATCACTTGACAAGTGGAAGTCTCTGGTTTTGTTGGGCAAAGCTGGCCCATTATCAGACAGCAGTAATGTAGCTGGGCAGTGGTTTAATGTGAGAAATGCAACAGGGCTGGATCAGCCAGTCTAACTACAGATGGTAGCTTCATAGAGGCTACAGTAAACTACAATAAGAATTGTATTAAAACTGCCTTTGTTTACAGAACAGTTCTGGTCAGAACGCCACTGATGCTGGGAACCCATAAGCCATAACTCCACCCTGAATGACTCTTGAAGGCACAAACCATGGTAACCCTGAATGACGCTGGTAGTAGCCATGAACCCCCTGGACTGCTACAGGGATTGACAGCCGCACCTATGTCATCTACTGACCATCTATGAACTTATCTACTGCTGTATCAGCCATATTTGTGTCAAATAAACTTCAGACTCTTGCTATATGACTGAAATTTTGACGCTTTATTGTTAGATGAGCAGAATTTAAAAGGTTACTGCCAACTGCTGGTCTGAACAGATGTTGTTGCTACAACTGAATTGATCCAGTGTGGCATTAAACGTTTGTCTCCATGGAGAAGGGAGTGAGTGGTGCACTTGTACTTACGACCACTACTACTGTTTGGCTCTTCATGTCCAAGTGTGACCACTGTGGCTGTTACTCTAATATTGGAGTATCTTTGTCTATTTGCCATCTACAGGTTTATTGCACCAAATGTATAAGACGTTCTAACTATTGGTGCTGCTGAGCGACCAGCACGTTTTTATGTTCTCGGCATTAGAATTTACATTAGCAGGAGGTCTGGTGTTTTGTTGTGACCATTTACCATCTGGTGCTGCTTGCATTGTTAATGTTTTGACTTATTGTACATTTCTTACACGGCATATTAAAACTTTATAAAGCCCTTTACATAAAACTGCTTTACAGTGACTAAAAACAACCCACATTTCCTTCCAGCCCCCACAGCTACCCGACACCACACAACCAAACAGTAGCTCACACATACTAACATGCTAAAATACATAAAACTACACATTGTAAAAAGTGAGGCTGGAAACGGGCGAGCCATTTGAGAGGACGACTACATCAAGAACAAGGAGCCGCCCACCGCCACCAGGAACCGTCACAGATGAGGCCCAAGCACCATCCACCACCAGGACACGGCCCAGGGAGAGATGAGGCAGCCGCAGACAACCACCACGCCGGGTTCAGAGGGCTCTGGAAAAACTAAAAATGTGACTATTATCCATCCATCCTTTTTCTTCTGCTTATCTGGGTCCGGATCGCGGGGGCAACAGTCTAAACAGGGACGCCCATACCTCCTTCACTCTGGACACTTCCTCCAGCTCCTCCCGGGGGACCCCAAGGCGTTCCCAGACCAGCCGGGAGACATAGTCCCTCCAGCGTGTCCTGGGTCTTCCCCGGGGCCTCCTCCCAGTGGGACATGCCCGGAACACCACCTGAGGGAGGCATCCAGAACAGATGCCCGAACCACCTCAGCTCCTCACCACCTCTCGACGTGGAGGAGCAGCGGCTCTACTCCGAGCTCCTCACCCTATCTCTAAGGGAGCGCCCAGCCACTCTGCGGAGGAAACTCATTTCGGCCGCTTGTATCCGTGATCTTGTCCTTTCGGTCATTACCCAGAGCTCATGACCATAGGTGAGGGGAGGATCGTAGATTGACCGGTAAATTGCTCTTCACCACAAAGGTCCGGTACAGCGACCGCATCACTGCCGACACTGAACCGATCTGCCTGTCAATCTCACGCTCCATCCTCCCCTTACTCGTGAACAAGACCCCGAGATACTTGAACTCCTCCACTTGAGGCAAGGACTCTCCACCCACCCAGAGAGGGCAAGTCACCTTTTTCCGGTCGAGGACCATGGCCTCGGATTAGGAAGAGCTGATCCTCATCCCCAGCCGCTTCACACTCGGCTGCAAACCGCCCCAGTGCACGCTGGAGGTCCCGGTTCAATGAAGCCATCAGGACAACATCATCTGCAAACAGCAGAGATGAGATCCTGTGGTTCCCAAACGGATCCCCTCCGGCCCCTGACTGCGCCTAGAAATTCTGTCCATAAATATAATTAACAGAACCGGTGACAAAGGGCAGCCCTGGTGGAGTCCAACATGCACCGGAAACAGGTCCGATTTACTACCGGCAATGCGAACACAGCTCCTGCTCTGGTCATACAGGGACCGAACAGCCCTTATCAAAGGGCCCCGAACCCCATACTCCCAGAGCACTCTCCACAGGACCCCACGAGGGACATGGTCGAATGCCTTCTCCAGATCCACAAAGCACATGTGGACTGGTTGGGCAAACTCCCATGAACCCTCGAGCACCCGATGGAGAGTACAGAGCTGGTCCAGTGTTCCCCGGCCGGGACGAAAACCACACTGCTCCTCCTGAATCCGAGGTTCGACTATCGGTCGGATTCTCCTCTCCAGCACCCTGGAATAGACCTTACCGGTAAGACTGAGGAGTGTGATTCCCCAATAGTTGGAACACACCCTCCGGTCCCCCTTCTTAAACAGAGGGACCACCACCCCGGTCTGCCAGTCCAGAGGTACTGTCCCCGACCGCCACGCGATGTTGCAGAGATGTGTCAGCCAAGACAGCCCTAGAACATCCAGAGACTTAAGATACTCAGGACGGATCTCATCCACCCCCGGGGCCTTGCCACCAAGGAGCTTTCCAACCACCTCAGTAACTTCAGCCAGGGTGATGAATGAGTCCGCCTCTGAGTCCCCAGCCTTCCTCCTCGGAAGACGTGATGGCGGGATTGAGAAGATCCTCAAAGTATTCCTTCCACCGTCCTATAACATCCCCTGTCGAGCTCAACAGCTCCCCACCCGCACTGTAAACAGTGTTGGTGAAGCACTGCTTCCCCCTCCTGAGGCGCCGGACGGTTTGCCAGAATTTCTTTGAGGCCGTCCGATAATCCTCCTCCATGACCTCTCCGAACTCCTCCCAAACTCAAGTTTTTGCCTCTGCAACCACCTGGGCTGCAGCACGCTTGGCCTGCCGGTACCCGTCAGCTGCCTCAGGAGTCTCATGAGCCAACAAGGCCCAATAGGACTCCTTCTTCAGCCTGACGGCATCCCTTACTTCCACGTTGACAATAGAGACCGAGAACGAAGCCCACTTGGACTCTATGTCCCCAGCCTCCCCGGAATCTGGGAGATGCTCTCCCGGAGGTGTGAGTTGAAGGTGCCCCTGACAGAGGGCTCTGCCAGATGTTCCCAACAGACCTTCACGATACGTTTGAGCCTGCCAGGTCTCTCCGGATTCCACCCCGCCAGCGGACCCAACTCACAACCAGGTGGTGATCGGTTGACAGCTCTGCCCCTCTCTTCTCCTGAGTGTCCAAGACACACGGCTGGAGGTCGGATGACACAACAACAAAGTCGATCATCGACCTCCGTCCTAGGGTGTCCTGGTGCCAAGTGCACTGATGGACACCCTTGTGCTCGAACATGGTGTTCCTTATGGACAAACCATGGCTAGCACAGAAGTCCAATTACAGAACACCACTCGTGTTCAGATCAGGGAGGCTGTTCCTCCCAATCACCCCTCTCCAGGTGTCACTGTCATTGCTCATATGGGCGTTGAAGTCCCCCAGTAGAACAACGGAGTCCCTGGTCGTTGCACTGTCCAGTACCCCTCCCAGGCACTTCAAGAATGCCGGGTACTCTGCACTGTTGTTCGGCCCATAGGCCGACACAACGGTGAAAGACCTGTCCCGACCCGAAGGCGCAGGGACACGACCCTCTCGTTCACCGGGTGAACTCCAACACACGCCGGCTGAGCCGTGGGTCAATGAGCAGGCCCACATCGGCCTGCTGTTGTTCCCCGCGGGCAACGCCAGAGAAAAATGGAGGGTCCAGCCCCCCTCAAGGAGTTGGGTTCTAGAGCCCAAGCTGTGCGTGGAGGTGAGGCCGATTATATCTACTCGGTAACGCTCAACCCCCCGCACGAGCCCAGGCTCCCCCCCCCCCCCCCCCTTCCCCAGTGAGGTGACATTCCATGTCCCTAGAGCTAGTCTCCGGCCGTCGAGGCCCCTGCCTTCGACTGCCGCCCAAATCTCCACGCACCCAGACCTTATGGATCCTCTGCGGGTGGTGGGTCCACAGGAGGATGGCCCCACGTCGCTCCTTCGCACTTCGCCCGGCCGGGCCCCGTGGGGAAAGGCCCGGCCACCAGACGCTCGCTGGCGAGCACCCACCCCAGATCTGGCTCCAGGGTGGGGCCCCGGTAACGCCAGTCCGGGCAACATATCTGGCCTTGTTGTAAAAGTCATCATAAAGGGCTTCTGAACCGCTCTTAGTCTGACCCGTACCCCAGGACCTGTTTGCCTTGGGTGAGCCTACCAGGGGCATAAAGCCCCCGACAACATAGCTCCCGGGATCAATCAGGCACTCAAACCCCTCCACCACGTTAAGGTGGCGGCTCAAGGAGGGGTGAGATCAATATTAGTTCAAGCTAATAAAATGCCTAAAATAAATAAGTTAAATAAAATCTGAAAAATAAAAACAGGTAAAAGTATAAAATTCCAATTAAAAGGCCAAGCTAAACAGGTGAGTCTTAAAAACATGAACGTTCTCTGCAGCCGTGAGCTCCTCCGGCAGGCTGTAGAATACACACTTACACATACACGTGCAGTCTTGTCTGTAGTCTACTTTAAGGGTGATGGGTGTCTTTTCTGTCCATGAAATTGTAAATGGGTCAGTGACGTTTTGCAGTTTTCAAATGCTCAAAAAATGAAAATATAATGGGATACAAAATGTGTAGATTTTCTGATATATTTAAGTGTATATTTTATCATTTAATTTCATACATGTCCCTAGAAAAAAAGTTGATTAAAAACATTTTTCTGCATTTACATTTTTTTCTGCATATACAGGATTGTAGCCAAAGCTAATTTCCATCCTTCCGTCCAAGCCCACCACATAACCCGCCCAATTCATGAAACATGACAAAAGCCTCCAAAACCCACTCCCACATGCACCTCTCACTCATACACTATAAAACACACACATACGACATTAGTATTAAAATGTACAGGTCAGACAACTGGCACTGAACATTGCAGCTACCTAAAGCCAAACTGCATTTGGTGGAGATTAAAAGAACTGTGATTTAGGTGGCTCATAAATTGTTCTGTTACACATTTTTCAAGTATCTTAGGCTACGTTCACACTGCAGCCTGAAGTGACCCAAATCCGATTTTTTTCCTCTATTCGACCTGTATCTGATCTTCTAATGGCAGTCTGAACGACACAGGTCCGATTTTTTCAAATGCGATCCAGGCCACTTGGATATGTGGTCCTAAATCCGATACATATCAGATCTTTTGACATGCGACTTCAGTCTGAGCGGCCAGGTCACGTTCATCCGACCTGGGTGTGTTTCCTTCAGCGAGAGTGGTACAAGTCGGCGTTCACAATTGTACACAAACATCTCGTCTTGCGAAAATAGTATATAAACTCCGTATCAGTGAAGCGGCGAAGCAGGTAGTAATCTCACCCTTCTTGGCTGCGACTCCGCACCAACACGTTCATTTCTACGGACGTTGCTGCCACTGCCCCGCAAAACGCCGTGGCCAAAAACCTTGTCCTTCTCCTTCTCCGTCTCCTCCTTAAAACAAATAAGCTGTACATGTTTTGGCTCCGGTACGACAGCAACTTTAGGCTACTTCCGTAAACATTGAGCGCGCTCGCTGAGTGTGACGTCATCGTGTCCTCCAAGGCGCATGCGGGACACTTTTGGGGCGTTTAGCGTTCACACTGGAGATCAAATACAAGTCGCATTTAATTGGAAATGTGAACGGCCTCGCAAAAAAAATCGTATTTCACAAAAAAATCGGAATGGAGCATTAAGCCCTGCAGTGTGAACGTAGTCCTGTAGTTGCTTGTTTCTGTTGGATCTCCAGATTTAAAGACTGGTGTAATTGCTGAGATCTTCCAAGAGTCTGGGAAGGTGCTTGAATTTATTGATTCACTTATAATTATTCATGTGTTTTAATAAACATTGTACTTAATCCAAATGCATCTTTTGCCGTAGAGTTTTTTAGACCACTGATTATTTTATCAATTTGCATAATGTGATACTCTATTCAGCTCAAAAGAGAGTTCATCAGTAGCAGCAGACATCACAGCAAGGCCTGTGTCTGCCACTGATGAAACCTCTTGTGACAGACTCTTAACAGAGTCCACAAAATATGTATTGAAGGCTGTCGCTATTTTTGTTGGATCATTGCTTACTTCATTATTTGATTTTACTACCTCTCTAATGGCAAAAGGAGAAATTCAATTTGTCAACTGCATAAAATTGTATTTGATTTATTTAGAAGCAGCTCATCCAAGCTGCTTCTTCAGTTCTGGTCAGACGCTGGTGGACACTGCCTATGTCTGCCTGAAGGGGGCGCTAACTACAATGAAATGACTCTGAAACTACCACAGCTACTTGTTTACAAAACAAGCTGGGTGTTAAGGAGACAACTGTTGGTGCAAATGTTTTAAATTTAAGAAATACAAAATGACCATCAGACGACCTCGGTCTGGGGCTCCACACAAGATCTCACCTCGTGGGGTTTTAGTGATCATGAGAACAGTGAGAAATCAGCCCAGAACTACATAGGAGATGATCTCAAGGCAGCTGGGACCACAGTCACTAAGAAAACCACTGGTAACATTTTACGCTGCAATGGATTAAAATCCTGCTGTGCTCGCAAGGTCCTTCTTTTTAAAGGGATAGTGCGGTTATTTGATGTTGATCTGTATGGGTTTCCTTCTAAAAGTTCTGTGCGGTAACACCGGCTTACCTCTGACAGTTTGCGCTCAGCCCGGTTCTGCTGGAGCTCAGGTAATTCGGTCCGGTAAGTTCGCAGGGACTCGTAATAAAGCTTGTTTTTCTTCTCAAAACAAAACATTTGTCTGAAAGGTGATATATTTGCGTCCCAAACAGTTGCCCATGAAAAATCCAGCAGCGTAGGTAGCATTCGCATATCTCGTCTCGATTCATATCACTGCGCGCCTATTACTTATTATTAGCCTGTTAACCTTTAGCGGAAGTGTACGGCGGGTGCGGTCTGCCGCAAGGGGAAGTTTACGAGTGAACAGGCCACAGGCAGCTAATGTGAGCGCAGTGATACGAATCGAGACGAGATATGCAAATGCTAACAACGCTGCTGGATTTATCATGGACAAGTGTTTGGGATGCAAATATATCACCTTTCGGACAAATGTTTTGTTTTGAGAAGAAAAACAAGCTTTATTACCAGTCCTCGCGAACATAACATAACATAACATAGACATAATCTAAAAAAAAAATCCAGAAATCACAGTGTATGATTTTTTAACAATTTATTTGTATGATACTGCTGCAAATAAGTATTTGAACACCTGTCTATGAGCTTGAATTGTGACCCTCAAAGACCTGTTAGTCACCTTTAAAAAGTCCACCTCCACTTATTATCCTAAATTAGAAGTACACCTGTCCACCCCATACAATCGGTAAGACTCCAACTACTAACAGAGCAGTCCAGAGACACCAGAGACAAAATTGTAGACCTCCACAAGGCTGGAAAGGGTTACGGGGCAATTGCCAAGCAGCTTGGTGAAAAAAGATCCACTGTTGGAGCAATTATTAGAAAATAGAAGAAGCTAAACATGACTGTCGATCTCCCTCGGACTGGGGCTCCATGCAAGATCTCACCTCGTGGGGTCTCAATGATCCTAAGAAAGGTGAGGAATCAGCCAAGAACTGCATACGAGGAGCTGGTCAATGACCTGAAAAGAGCTGGGACCACCGTTTCCAAGGTTACTGTTGGTAATACACTAAGACGTCATGGTTTAAAATCATGCATGGCACGGAAGGTTCCCCTGCTTAAACCAGCACATGTCCAGGCCCGTCTTAAGTTTGCCAATGACCATTTGGACGATCCAGAGGATTCATGAGAGAAAGTCATGTGGTCAGATGAGACCCAACTAGAACTTTTTGGTCTTAATTCCACACGCCGTGTTTGGAGGAAGAAGAATGATGAGTACCATCCCAAGAACACATACATATGAATAGTGACAATAAAAGGCATTCTTCTTCTTCTAATTAGTGACAGGCAAAATGAACAGAGGCTTCGAAGCGCGAGTCGAGTAATCAGTACAAAGCTACAAAGCAAAGTGTGGTTCGAAACGTGGTTCAGTGACATCACTGATGACTTTTGAACCGTCCTGAAGCACCGCACCGTGTGACTGATTCAGGAAGTGGTTCGCTGATTTGGGGAATGCCGCGTTTCATTTGAAGCATAAAGGCCTGAGCAAACGGCAATGGAGTCCCCCGAACGTCTTGTGTTGTCTGACTGCATTTGCAGTCTTTCCAAATCGAAGGTGAAAACAGCACCAAAAAAAAGACTCCCTGGTTTGTGAGTACTTTGACCTCATAACTGCCAATAAGGTTTGTCCTATAAGAAATATATAAATAAAATCGTATTCATTTCACAATGTAGAAAATCACTCTTGCTTAACTCGTATAGTCACACAAGAGGTGTGCAAAATTACACATTGTCTGCTCACGTACTATAAACCTTTTGAGCATGGGCTTGTTGCCACAGGTGAAGTGTCCCTACTTTATACAAAGTGGCTGTCACTTATTTTTCAACACCAGCATCATCTGTGCCATGTGAGAGGATTTTCTCTAAAGCAGGAAATCCTTACAAAAAACAGAACCGCCTCAGTCCAGCCACTTTGGAAAAACTTCTTTTTTTGGAATAAAAAACAATGAAACATCAATGTTTTATTCTCATTTATTTACAAACGCTACTACAAAGTTACACAAGCATTCCTATTTCTAAAACTGTGTTTCATGGTGGTCCTGTCACATGTTTTGAAGTACATTTGTCTATGGCAGTGCTTCTCAAATAGTGGGGCGGGCTGTACTAGAACTAAGTGTAATTGCACATCAACAACAGTAGTTGGCAGTGGCGCTCTCACTGTCGCTCTGGGGCAGGGGCCGGCAACCTTAACTCATTGAGTGCCGGCCTGTTTTCAGAATTTCAACCCCAGAATGCCGGAGGTTTTAGTGTATTTTTACTGATTTTCCAAGACCCACAGAATATTGAGTTCTTTGACTATATAGACATGGCACACATCAAAAGTGTTGACTCTCTTCACCTAGAAAAAAAATTATGTATCTAACCTTTTCGGTTCTCAAGTAATTGATAGTAGAACATAGGGAAGTTTCAGCAAAAACACAGTTTTTTTCCACAAAGTGGAGAAAACGAGCATTTTGTACAAAGAGTCATTTCAAGCAGATCGGTGATTTTGACGTCAATATTTATGGATTTAGTGACACCTCAAACATCTAAAACAACAGAGAAAGAGATTTCTGATGACAAAGTACGTTTTTTTATTTACAAATATAAGAATATAAGGCTCTGTGAATTGAAAATTCCTTCAAATCAATTGTGCCAAGAAATGTTTACAGGATATAATAATATCTTTTCCTATAAAATAGAACTTTGTCACTTCACAACAATATTGAGGCTCAGAGTACAGACCCATAATAAAAACTAATATACACACACACACACATACACACATGCCCATGCATAAACCTTTACACACACACAGCTACACACGCACACGCACACACACATACATATAGCTCCATTCATTACAATTACCACACAGCAGCATCATGTAAAGTTAATTCTTCTCATCTCATGCCTCTTTGGAGAGCAGGATCTACTGATCCAAGTCAGTACTCGTCTTCTTTGGCGCTGTTGTAGTCTGATCAGAGTCCCTGCTCCGTGCAGTGCGTGCACGGCACGTTGTCTGCCCCGGGCACAGCAGATCTCGGCTCCGACCTCGCGGCCTGATCCGGTGTGTCTCTGTGATCCTCTGATCCGGGATCCTGGGTCCCAAGAGCGATCAGATCGCTCCATAGGCGCTCATCAACAGTCCTCTGCTTTTCCGGATTCCCCTTGCCTCGCCATCTTGCTTCCTCCATCCCCCGGGAGGAGCTGGAGGAAGTGTCCAGAGTGAAGGAGGTATGGGCGTCCCTGTTTAGACTGTTGCCCCCGCGATCCGGACCCAGATAAGCAGAAGAAAAAGGATGGATGGATAATAGTCACATTTTTAGTTTTTCCAGAGCCCTCTGAACCCATTGTGGTTGTCTGTGGCTGCCTCATCTCTCCCTGGGCCGTGTTCTGGTGGTGGATGGTGCTTGGGCCTCATCTGTGACGGTTCCTGGTGGTGGTGGGCGGCTCCTTGTTCTTGATGTAGTCGTCCTCTCAAATGGCTCGCCCGTTTCCAGCCTCACTTTTTACAATGTGTAGTTTTATGTATTTTAGCATGTTAGTATGTGTGAGCTACTGTTTGGTTGTGTGGTGTCGGGTAGCTGTGGGGGCTGGAAGGAAATGTGGGTTGTTTTTAGTCACTGTAAAGCAGTTTTATGTAAAGGGCTTTATAAAGTTTTAATATGCCGTGTAAGAAATGTACAATAAGTCAAAACATTAACAATGCAAGCAGCACCAGATGGTAAATGGTCACAACAAAACACCAGACCTCCTGCTAATGTAAATTCTAATGCCGAGAACATAAAAACGTGCTGGTCGCTCAGCAGCACCAATAGTTAGAACGTCTTATACATTTGGTGCAATAAACCTGTAGATGGCAAATAGACAAAGATACTCCAATATTAGAGTAACAGCCACAGTGGTCACACTTGGACATGAAGAGCCAAACAGTAGTAGTGGTCTTAAGTACAAGTGCACCACTCACTCCCTTCTCCATGGAGACAGATGTTTAATGCCACACTGGATCAATTCAGTTGTAGCAATAACATCTGTTCAGACCAGCAGTTGGCAGTAACCTTTTAAATTCTGCTCATCTAACAATAAAGCGTCAAAATTCCAGTCATATAGCAAGTCTGAAGTTTATTTGACACAAATATGGCTGATACAGCAGTAGATAAGTTCATAGATGGTCAGTAGATGACATAGGTGCGGCTGTCAATCCCTGTAGCAGTCCAGGTAATGCAGGGGGAGTTCATGGCTACTACCAGCGTCATTCAGGGTTACCATGGTTTGTGCCTTCAAGAGTCATTCAGGGTGGAGTTATGGCTTATGGGCTCCCAGCATCAGTGGTGTTCTGACCAGAACTGTTCTGTAAACAGAAAGGCAGTTTTAATACAATTCTTATTGTAGTTACTGTAGCCTCTATGAAGCTACCATCTGTAGTTAGACTGGCTGATCCAGCCCTGTTGCATTTCTCACATTAAACCACTGCCCAGCTACATTACTGCTGTCTGATAATGGGCCAGCTTTGCCCAACAAAACCAGAGACTTCCACTTGTCAAGTGATGGCAAGACTGAGATTCAATAATTGGTGTAACCTTTAATGTGACAGTCACTGGTCAAGGGACTGCAGGTGGAAACTAGCATGTTTGCTTTTAAATCATGTGAACATTGTAGAAGTTCAAGAAAGAAGATACCTCAAGAGCGGGGCTCGTGTCATTGGACAGGACATGAACCTCTGCACCGCTTTTCTCATCTGAAATGATACATTTTAGCACAAAGTCAAGTGTGGCAATGTTATTCAAATATTAATTTCATTAAACCAAAGTCAAGTTTCAGTCAAGATTTTGCTAAAAGGATTTTTTTTTTTCCTACTTCTATTATTTCAGTGAAGTTTCTCACTTTCTGGTTGGACATGGGCAGATGACACTTTGGAAACAAAGTTGGGTCACTACCTCCACACCAGAAGAGTTCTAGTGCACTTTAAAGAGAAGTTAAACATGGGTCCAAAGGGTGAGTTGCATTGGACTTACCCTCTTTAGCTTTGGCAACCAGCGACTCAACCAACTTAAGCGACTCAAGTACTTCCTCAAGAGACTGTTGCACACCTTTTACACCTTTCACATCTAAAAACAACAATCACTTGAGCACACTGCCATAATCCAACATTTGTTCAATAGATTAGCCTACATTATTAATGGCAATACCATACCTTTCTGGGCATCATCATGCTCGACCTTATCTTCCGAGCCAACTATTAAACAAAAATGTGTCAATTTAACAGTTTCTAGGATTTAATTTTAGGTTTTAAAAGAGGAGATTTACCTGCAGATGTTGCAAGACTGAGTAGAAAGAAACAGCAAACCCACACTGGTACCATTTTGCCGGTGTCCAGGAGAAACCTGCAGTCAGTAGAGCCACACAAACAGTTAACGACAATTGTCACAGCTGCTGTCCATGAGCGTAATGAGCCTTTAAAAGACAGGAGCGGGGGCTTCTGATTGGCTGAGAGAAAGTGGACACACCTCCAAAGCCCAATTTGACTAATAGGGTGCGTCCCGTTTCCGGACTAAAAAATCAAAACTTACCTCCCCTCCCACAATAATATACTTTATAACAATAATAATCAACATCTAGCATTAAAAATGCACTTCTGATGATTTTCTGATAATTAATGTATTCTATTGATGCTAAATTTGGAATGATCTTGTAGCACTTTTCAAAAGCATCATAGTTCAGATTTGGAGTTACCTGTAGGACAGGCACGGGCAAACTAATCTGTACAAATGTGTGTATTGTGTGTATCTGCCTTAGAAGTAGTGATGCTCAGACGAAGCCACATGAAGCAACAACCCTTTCAGCCAACTGTGCCGGTACATGTACTGATGCTTCATATTGATTCATTTACTCCATCTGGAGGTCAACATGTACAATTATCTCATTTTCATTCCAGCAACATCACAGAGACCAGTGCTTCTCAATTATTTTCTGTGATGCCCCCCTAGGAAGCAGAAAAAATTTCACGCCCCCCTCCCTGCGCGCAACTATTAATAGGATTATTTGTCTACAAAATTGTCATTAGTACACCTCTGCATAACATTGTATCCTCTTATTAACATTAAAAACAAAAAAAGAAAGAAAGAAACTTCCAACAAAGACTGCACTGTCTTTTTGCACTGAGGACTCAAATATTAATGTGTTTTTAATGCAGCTTTGTGCACATTTGTTACGTTTTACAGAAACAAAACTTAAAACCGCATGGCTTATTTGCATAAACTAAAAGCTCTGAAAAACAAACAAACATTCATTCATTCATTCATTCTGTTCTGTATATCGCATATTTAACTCATTGAGTGCCGGTGACGAGTTTTCTCGTCATGTTGAAACCAAACGTTGAGTGCCGTGACGTATATATACGTCAAGGACGTTTTTCAGCGGGGATCGCTAGAATACAACCTGGAGCAACTTTGAAGGTGTAATTCACGTCTCCCAACCTGTAGGTGGCGATCTTGTATCATTATTTGCCGATCGGAGACGCAGAAGAGAGGAGGAGTGTAGTTTGTGTTCTGTGTATTGGCCAGATGGAGTAAATGAATCAATATGAAGCATCAGTACATGTACCGGCACAGTTGGCTGAAAGGGTTGTTGCTTCATGTGGCTTCGTCTGAGCATCACTACTTCTAAGGCAGATACACACAATACACACATTTGTACAGATTAGTTTGCCCGTGCCTGTCCTACAGGTAACTCCAAATCTGAACTATGATGCTTTTGAAAAGTGCTACAAGATCATTCCAAATTTAGCATCAATAGAATACATTAATTATCAGAAAATCATCAGAAGTGCATTTTTAATGCTAGATGTTGATTATTATTGTCATAAAGTATATTATTGTGGGAGGGGAGGTAGGTTTTGATTTTTTAGGGCCCGTTTACACGAGGACGCTTACGGGTAAAAACGACAAAATATTTTATCGGAAGTGCCTTTCGTTTAGACGGTGACGGCGTTTTTGGGGCCTAAAAACGCAAAAATCTGAAACCACCCTCCAGAGTGGAAAAGTTAAATACGCTCCGCTGTAGCGTCTCCGTGTAAAGTGCCCAAGACGCAAAACTGGTCAGATCTGCTCACGTCAGTACACGTTTACGTCACATAGATGCGGCAATACAATGAGGAGGACCACCACCGGCCCCTTATCCCGGCTCCAGCGCACCGGTGGCTCCACCGGTCCTGAGCACCGCTTATGTAGCCCGCTTAAAGAGCTCGAACGATGGGCATACGTGACCCGCCATCTCAGGGCCCCTGTCTGGTTCTACCCACGTCAGACGGCTCCTGGGCACTGCGGGTCCGAGTGCTGGTAGCTCGGTGCGGCGCGGGCCGCTCGCGCTCGACCCCTCGGAGGTGAGACCGAGACGAACCGTATCCTTCCCAGTGGCCTTATCACGGAGCCCCTCCGCGGGGGTATGGCAGGCGACCGTACCCCCTAATCCCACGGACCGAGCGGGGGCCGGCTATCGTCAGACACCATTTCTCAAAGCTGCCCGTAAGAGACTTCCCCCGCCCCGGGGTCTCGAACCAAGTATACCGGAGCCGGGGCAACTTCCCCGTCCGGTCCGTGCGCGAGGCGCGGCGGCACGCAACTACCGGTGCTCACGACCCGCTGGAGCCGGTAGTGGTGGTCCACCGGTGCTCACGACCCGCTGGAGCCGGTAGTGGTGGTCCACCGGTGCTCAGGACCCGCTGGAGCCGGGATAAGGGGCCGGCTCCAGCGGGTCCTGGAGCCGCTGGAGCCGGGATAAGCTCCACCGGTCCTGAGCGCTGGAGCCGGCCCCTTATCCCGGCTCCAGCGCACCGGTGGCTCCACCGGTCCTGAGCACCGGTGGAGCCGCTGGAGCCGGCCCATTATCCCGGCTCCAGCGGCTCCACCGGTGCTCAGGACCCGCTGGAGCCGGGATAAGGGGCCGGCTCCAGCGGTCCTGAGCACCGGTGGTGGTATTAGCGGAGGAGGACCACCGGCCCCTTACCCGGCTCCAGCGGGTCCTGAGCACCGGTGGACCACCACTACCGGCTCCAGCGGGTCGTGAGCACCGGTAGTTGCGTGCCGCCGCGCCTCGCGCACGGACCGGACGGGGAAGTTGCCCCGGCTCCGGTATACTTGGTTCGAGACCCCGGGGCGGGGGAAGTCTCTTACGGGCAGCTTTGAGAAATGGTGTCTGACGATAGCCGGCCCCCGCTCGGTCCGTGGGATTAGGGGGTACGGTCGCCTGCCATACCCCCGCGGAGGGGCTCCGTGATAAGGCCACTGGGAAGGATACGGTTCGTCTCGGTCTCACCTCCGAGGGGTCGAGCGCGAGCGGCCCGCGCCGCACCGAGCTACCAGCACTCGGACCCGCAGTGCCCAGGAGCCGTCTGACGTGGGTAGAACCAGACAGGGGCCCTGAGATGGCGGGTCACGTATGCCCATCGTTCGAGCTCTTTAAGCGGGCTACATAGTCCGCTAATGTCATGCGTTAGACTTCCACACTTGTGTAAGGGGAAACCCCACAGCCGGTACAGTCGTGGTTAGAAATGTAACTTGACGCTGTTGTGATGGGTTTTTTTTTTTGTTTGTTTTTTTTTTTTCAGTCCAGCGCCTCCCTTCGCTGGCTTTTGCGTCCACTTTTGCGTCTTCGTATAAACGCGGATAAAAAATTGAAGACGAGACGCCACTTTTGCGTCTTCTGTTTTGATCGTCGCCATATAAACGTCCGGAAACGGGACGCACCCTATTAGTCAAATTGGGCTTTGGGGGTGTGTCCACTTTCTCTCAGCCAATCAGAAGCCCCCGCTCCTGTCTTTTAAAGGCTCATTACGCTCATGGACAGCAGCTGTGACAATTGTCGTTAACTGTTTGTGTGGCTCTACTGACTGCAGGTTTCTCCTGGACACCGGCAAAATGGTACCAGTGTGGGTTTGCTGTTTCTTTCTACTCAGTCTTGCAACATCTGCAGGTAAATCTCCTCTTTTAAAACCTAAAATTAAATCCTAGAAACTGTTAAATTGACACTTTTTGTTTAATAGTTGTCTGGGAAGTTAAGGTCGAGCATGATGATGCCCAGAAAGGTATGGTATTGCCATTAATAATGTAGGTGAATCTATTGAACAAATGTTGGATTATGGCAGTGTGCTCAAGTGATTGTTGTTTTTAGATGTGAAAGGTGTAAAAGGTGTGCAACAGTCTCTTGAGGAAGTACTTGAGTCGCTTAAGTTGGTTGAGTCGCTGGTTGCCAAAGCTAAAGAGGGTAAGTCCAAAGCAACACACCTTTGGACCCATGTTTAACTTCTCTTTTAAAGTGCACTAGAACTCTTCTGGTGTGGAGGTAGTGACCCAACTTTGTTTCCAAAGTGTCATCTGCCCATGTCCAACCAGAAAGTGAGAAACTTCACTGAAATAATAGAAGTAGGAAAAAAAAAAAAATCCTTTTAGCAAAATCTTGACTGAAACTTGACTTTGGTTTAATGAAATTAATATTTGAATAACATTGCCACACTTGACTTTGTGCTAAAATGTATCATTTCAGATGAGAAAAGCAGTGCAGAGGTTCATGTCCTGTCCAATGACACGAGCCCCGCTCTTGAGGTATCTTCTGTCTTGAACTTCTACAATGTTCACATGATTTAAAAGCAAACATGCTAGTTTCCACCTGCAGTCCCTTGACCAGTGACTGTCACATTAAAGGTTACACCAATTATTGAATCTCTGTCTTGCCATCACTTGACAAGTGGAAGTCTCTGGTTTTGTTGGGCAAAGCTGGCCCATTATCAGACAGCAGTAATGTAGCTGGGCAGTGGTTTAATGTGAGAAATGCAACAGGGCTGGATCAGCCAGTCTAACTACAGATGGTAGCTTCATAGAGGCTACAGTAAACTACAATACGAATTGTATTAAAACTGCCTTTGTTTACAGAACAGTTCTGGTCAGAACGCCACTGATGCTGGGAACCCATAAGCCATAACTCTTGAAGGCACAAACCATGGTAACCCTGAATGATGCTGGTAGCCATGAACCCCCCACCCCAAAGCCCTGCGCTGCCTGGACCGCTACAGGGATTGACAGCCGCACACCTAATGACGTCTATGAACTGTTATCTACCACTGTATCAGCCATATTCGTGTCAAATAAACTTCAGAGACTTGCTATATGACTGGAATTCCTTTGTGAATTTTGATGCTTTATTGTTAGATGAGCAGAATTTGAAACATGGTTACTGCCAACTGCTGGTCCTGTTCTGAACAGCATGTTTTTATGTTCTCAGCATTTGAATTTACATTAGCACTTAGGGGTCTGGTATTTTGTAGTGACCGTTTACCATCTGGTGCTGCTTGCCTTATGTTTTGACTTGTAGATTTCTTGCGCAGCATTAGTTATCATACTTTATAAAGCCCTTTTCATACAAATGTATCAAACTGCTTTGTGACTAAAAAACACACCCACATTTCCTTCCCACAGCTACCTGACACCACACAACCCAAACAGTAGCACATACTCATACAGTAATCCCTCGTTTATCGCGGGGGTTGGGTTCCAGTAATGACACGAAATCCGAAGTAGGACAACTTTATATTTTACAATTATTACACATGTTTTAAGGCTGTAAATGCCTCACCACACACATATGCTTTTCTCAGACCGGTATTAACATTTTCTCACATTTCTCTCTAGTTTAAACATTCAAAACCTTCATAGATTTTCAACAAAATGTATTAATAGTGACGCGTGGAGGGGGGGAAGAGGGGGTGTGCGCGGACACATGCACATGGATATGCGTTGTTTTGGAACAACATATCCATGCCATGTGCGAAAGTCGAGTGGAAAGCAACCTGGATATCATTTTGGGCAAGACTCAGGCCACCGCTAACAGTGCCGACCCGCTAACAGACGCCTCTGAGCATCAGCCCTCACCACCCGACCAGGTACGAACACTTCAGCGAGGGGCTAGGTCTAAAGCCCCGATCAGCTCTACCATGAGGATTTTCCCCAGCTAACCCACGCTCACAAGGGTTGGTTGCATTTCACCCCAGCTCCAAAATCAGACCGCCCCGGAGTTCGGGGCATGGCTATCAATGCGTCGCCAATACTCCACTGCTCTCTAGGACGGGGTCGGGTTCGTCCACTAGGCGTGAGGGGGGGGGGGACCCACTGTCTCCTCTCTGCGCGCGAGTGCCCCCCGCGCGGCGTCCAGGCCAGGCCCGTCTGTGTTGATTCTTGGCTCTTCCATGGTCCGGCTCATGCAAGTAAACAAAGGCCACACCTCCTGTCACCCAGGCGCTCTCGTGAAGGACATCAGAGACTCTGTCCCTACCACCCTGTGTGACCATCCCAGGTTTAGACCTGGTCTAGTCCTGGTTTAGTCCAGGTTTAGTCCTGATTTAGTCCACGTTTAGTCCTGGTCTAGTTCCGGTCTAGTCCCGGTCTCAAACTCACGTCTCCGCTGATACACTATAAAAATTTTTTAAAAATCCGCGAAACAGCGAGGCCGCGAAAAGTGAACCGTGATAGAGCGAGGGTCCACTGTATACTAACATGCTAAAATACATAAAATTACACACTGTAAAAAGTGAGGCTGAGACAGGCAAACCATTTGGGAGAGCTCCATCAGAGGAGCCGACTACACCGAGAGCAGAGAGCCGTTCACCGCCACCAGGGACCGCCACAGGGCCCAGGGAGAGATGAGGCCCAAGCACCATCCCCCTCCACCAGGACACAGGGCCCAGGGGAGAGACCCCGGCAGCTGCAGACAACCACCACTCCGGGTTCAGAGGGCTCCTACAGAGGGAGCGCTGGAAATCCTAAAAATGATAGATGAATATTAGTTCAAATAAAATGCAAAGCAAATAAAATGCCTAAAATAAATAAGTTAAATAAAATCTGAAATAAAAACAGGTAAAAGTATAAAATTCCAATCAAAGGCCAAGCTAAACAGGTGAGTCTTAAAAACATGAATATTCTCTGCAGCTCTGAGCTCCTCCGGCAGGCTGTAGAATACACACTTACACATACACGTGCAGTCTTGTCTGTAGTCTACTTTAAGGGTGATGAGTGTCTTTTCTGTCCATGAAGTTGTAAATGGGTCAGTGACGTTTTGCAGTTTTCAAATGCTCAAAAAATGAAAATATAATGGCATACAAAATGTGTAGATTTTCTGATGTATTTAAAGATCCCATGACATGGTACTTCTTGATGCTTTTATATGGCGCCTTAATGGTTCCCTAATACTGTAAATGAATCCTTCAAAATCAACACTCAGTGCATGAGAAAGACCCCTGTACACAGACATGGTCAAAAAATCTCTCTCTGAACAACTCATTCTGGGCGTTGTTGCTTGAATGCAAATGAGAAGGACAGAGATAGGCCAAATGCGCCGCTGGTTCCTTGTTTTAGCGGTGCGCTGTGTGCTGGCCCCACTTCCGCGTTTTAAGAGCGGAGGAAGAAAGGAGAGCCGTTTCAATGGAAAAAAACACATTTTCACAGAAAATAAAATTAAACCACTGCTGTTTCAGAGGTCCAGAGGGTCGGGTAAAGGACTTCCGAGCCTGGAAACACTCGCACGTGCCTCCAGGCAAATAAAAAAACGCATTTCGCATTGCAGCTCATTCGCGGTCCAAACTCTCTGGGCGTGATTTACAGAGAGTGTGGGTAGAAAAACAGACGGGGGGTGGAACTGCATTTTCCGTGTGACGTCAGAAAGTTTCCTTGTTCAGAATCGCCCGTTTGAGCTGTGTTTTTTTCTAACGCAGAAAAGGACTGCAAATGCTCAGTTTACACATTTTGCAACTTTTAGCCATGGGGGGGGGGGGCTAAACAGGGTAGGGGAGCTCACATTAATGTTCAAAAACCTCAGAAAGTGAAAATTTAACCTTTAAGTGTATATTTTACCATTTCATACCTGTCCCTAGAAAAAAAAAAGGGTTGATTATAAACACTTTTCTGCATTTCAATTTTTTTCTGCATATACAGGATTGTAGCCAAAGCTAATTTCCATCCTTAGTCCTCTGCGGGGCCCAAGCCCAGCCACAAAACCCACACAATTCATAAAACATGACAAAAGCCTCCAAAACCCACTCCCACATGCACCTCTCACTCAAACACTATAAAACACACTCATACGACATTAGTATTAAAATGTACAGGTCAGACATGTACACTACTTACACAAGCACTGCCTTAACATTTACAGATCTACACTGCCTGACAAAAGTATTAGGACGATTGTGTATTTCTGAACTTTCATAATGATAACAAGACGTATTGGTAATGGCAACAAATCAATTTATTGATATATTAAAGCAAATTTCATCATGTGTAAAGGCATATTATTGCAAAAATGTAACAATATCAAGTTAAATAGCTTTTTCATCAAAATAACCACCTTTGGCCTTTATCACAGCTTTACAAATTCGAGGCATTCTGTCCGACAATTTTTCAAGATATCCATCCTCTATAGTTTTCCACTCATCCTGAAGACACTTCCACAGGTGTTTAACGTTAGTCGGATTCCTGGAGCGCACTTTAATATCCAAATAATCCCACACTTTTCGATGGGTGACAGGTCAGGAGACTGGGGCGGCCGTGTCATAACCAGCAGTTGATGACGTTGTTCACACGTCTCCAAATGACCCTTACACAGTTTGGACGAGTGCTTTGGGTCATTATCTTGTTGGAACCAGAAGTTTCATCCAGAGTTCAGAAATACACAATCGTCCTGGCAGTGTATATACAAATATAACTGCAGTCCCCGGCTCATGTGCAAAAGATGTTCAAGTTCAGTTGTGTGGACAGATCTGATTGTTCAATAGCCACGACTCAAGTTGATCAGAGAAGAAGCTGAGTGTAGACAGCTCACGTACAGTCACAGGGATGGTGTTCCAGGTTTGAGAGGCGCAGAAAGAGAACACAGCCTTTTCCTTCATGGTGATATACAATCAATCAGCAAATGCGTACATGCATAAAGAGACATAACATTTAACATAATAATAGGTCAGCTCAAGGCTCCTTTACAGCAAAATAACAAGTCAGAAACAAGTTTAGAGGCAAATGGAAATCTACCACACGTGTACATAGCCGTAACTGGATTTTGGTGACATGATTGACAACCTTATTTCATTAAGAGACTTATACATTTACATATATATCTGATTATATGAATGATTATTATTCAATTTATTACTTATTGGGGCCAAGCACCAAAGGTGCTAGGCACCATAGTGTTTCTACTGATTCTTATTATACATTATTCTTCCACCTATGGGAGTCTATGGCAACTCCTAGAACCGTCTGGTAAAAAGTTGTGAAATTTTGCATGCACATTCCAGCCAGTCTCCTCATTACCCACAGCAATTTATAGGCCCCCACCCCCAACCCTCTAGTGCCACCAGCAGGTCAAAGTTGCAGGAATTTTCAGGAATTTTCTGCGTTGCCTATGTACCTTTGATCTGTCTTTCACATCTCCACCTCAGACATGAACCTGACTTTGATGCACTTAAAGCTCAACAGAGGCGAGATTTCTCTCACTGATCAAGGAAATAAAAACAGAAAAACATGATAATTTTGACTTTTTTCTACACATGTTGTGACATATCTCGTATTATATTATTTGGCAAACAAAGACATTGTGGTGTCTTAAAAGCATTGTGGGGTTAATGTGACTGAAAAAGAGTTACAAATGTTTCATGTTTACCATTGTTTTGAATTATTTACAGATTCAGGTTTTGTAAAACCTCACTCTCTCATTACTTAATAATAACACAGAACTTACCAGCGTCTGTAAACAATGTCATTTACTGATTTCAAAGTAGAAATAAAATGAATAACCAGAGTAGACTTCAAACTTTTGGCCCGGCCCTCCACAGTATTTTCTGCTTCTCATTTGGCCCCTGGGGAAAAATAATTGCCCACCCCCGCATTAGAAGAAGAAGAATGACTTTTATTGTCACTATTCATATGTACAATTTACATTATACACACTCACAATGAGATCGAAAGCATCTCACTTCAGTGCAGACATTTAAGTCGGATATTTACAATACAGTATAGAAAAAATACTGCAAAAAGATTAAAATAAAATAGTGTAAAAAAAGAAAAATTGTGCAAATAAAGTAAATTAAGTAAATTAAGTACATTAAATAAATGTACATTATTGGTGTCATTAACTTATTTATAAAATATGTATTCATTATTAACCAGATTTTTACATATACTTTACAGCATGTCTTTTGACTTTCCCTTTGATTAAAAAAAAACAAAACATTACAGGCAAATGTGTATTTAAAGGCGCACTGTGTTACTATGCATTAAACTTCCATCTTGCATTTGCTCAATACAGATTTTTTTTTTTTTTATGCTCAAAATCACCTGAAAAACATGCATTCTTACTGGGAGCAGTAGCTCCACTCCACAATTCGGACCTGTAACTTTGCCCGATGGCGTCACCTGCTTGTTTCCGTAACCCTCTCGGTGTGGAGAGAAGGAGCACAGCGGACACAGTGGTTCTTTTTGATTGTGAAATGAGCGGCAGCCAGTACATTTATTTTGATGAGTTGTTTTCAAAGTTCCTTGGCTCATGGGACGTTACGGCGTAAGGGCCAATTGAAGAGAGCTAATTAGTAAATACAATTAAGATAAGATAAGATTTTATTGATCTCACACAGGAGAAATTCACTTGCTACATTTGCTCCAGGCAGTTTAGTGCAGAAGAAAGTTTGAGCAAGAAAGTGAATGCAGACAAAAAAAATAAAAATAAAAAGTAATACAGTGGTCCCTCGCTCTATCGTGGTTCACTGTTCGCGGCCTCGCTGTTTCGCGGATTTTTTTTTATTTATTTTTTTATAGTGTAACAATTTTTTATAGTGTAACATTGTGTTCTGCGTCCTGATTGGCTAAGGGACTGTAGACCCAGGACTAAACGTGGACTAAACCAGGTCTAGACCAGAACTAAACCAGATCTAGACCAGAACTAAACCAGGTCTAGACCAGGTCTAAACCAGGTCTAAACCTGGACTGGACCTGGACTAAACCAGGACTGGACCAGGTCTAGACCTGGACTAAACCAGGATTAAACCACCACGTGTCGCTCTTTGCTGGTTTCATGCGGCTGGTTTGTGGCTCGGGCTGAGAGGACGCGGTCCGGGCGCCGTGGTTCGATCTCGTGCTCACAGCCCCGGTGTACGCGCGGCCTCTCGCCGGTGGTGCACATGTCGCGCACTTCTCCAAGGGGTTGGTGCGCGTCACGTCCCGGGACGTGGCAGTGCCGTTGGATGAGCGCGGTGCTTCCTGCTCACCCCTCTGTGCTCACACTGTCTTTGAATGAGAAGCAGTCCGAGCCACACCGGGCTGCACAAGGAGCGGAGACATGAGTCACTGGATCCATAGGAAGTTCAGGTCTAAACCAGGTCTAAACCTGGACTAAACCAGGACTAGACCAGGTCTAAACCTGGACTAAACCAGGACTAGACCAGGTCTAAACCTGGACTAAACCAGGACTAGACCAGGTCTAAACCTGGACTAAACCAGGACTAGACCAGGTCTAAACCTGGACTAAACCAGGACTACACCAGGTCTAAACCAGAATTGCGGCTCTTTGCCTTGTTTCGTGAAAAAAGTGTAGAATGTGTGTGGTGAGGCGTTTACAGCCTTAAAACATGTAGAATAATTGTAAAATATAAAGTTGTCGTCCTTTGCGGACTTCACGTATTGCGGGTTATTTCTGGAACCTAATCCCCGCGATAAACGAGGGATTACTGTAATAAAATAAGTAATAATAATAAAAACAGTAACTAGTAGAGTATTGAAAAATTATATTGCACGTCTGGACTATGTGGAGTGGAGTTGTACACTCTGATGGCGGTGGGGATGAAGGATCTGCAGTAGCGCTCCTTCTTGCACTGGGGGTGCCTCAGTCGGCTGCTGAAGGAGCTGCTCAGCTCCACTACAGTCCGGTGCAGAGGGTGAGAGGTGTCGTCCATGATGGACATATGTTTGTCCAGCACCCTCCTCTCAGCCACCTCCTCTACAGAGTCCAGAGGACAGCCCAGGACAGAGCTGGCCCTCCTGACCAGCTTATTAAGTCTCTTCCTGTCCCGCTCTGTGCTGCTCGGGGCCCAGCAGACGACAGCGTAGAGGAGAGCAGAGGCCACCACAGAGTCATAAAAAGTCTTGAGCAGAGGCCTGCACACTCCAAAGGACCTCAGTCTCCTCAGGAGGTGGAGGCGACTTTGGCCCTTCTTGTACAGGGCGTTGGTGTTGTGGTACCAGTCCAGTTTATTGTTGAGGTGAACACCCAGGTACTTGAAACTGTCCACAGTCTCTATGTCCTGCCCCTGGATGTTCACCGGTGAGTGAGGTAGTGGTCTCCTCCTGAAGTCCATCACCAGCTCCTTTGTCTTACTGGTGTTAAGGCTCAGGTGGTTTCGCCCACACCAGTCCACAAAGTCACTGATGACCGAGCGGTACTCCAGCTCGTTCCCCTCCGACACACACCTCACAATGGCCGAGTCGTCAGAGAACTTCTAGAGATGGCAGCTGTCTGTGTTATAGGTGAAGTCCGAGGTGTATATGATTTATATTTAGTAAATACAGTACAATATGTTACCTCATCACTACAATCCACAGTTTAGACAAACAGTGTGCCATCTCTGGGCCTTTTGCACCACCTTGTTTTGGAGATGTGAAGTTCAGCTGTTTAAGAGCATTGCACATATGGCTCAAAAGATACAACAAAATCCCCTACGTGGACAATTTTATCACATTTTTTAAGAGAACTTTTTAAAGGACCGTCTACACCCCAACATCCTCGGATCACGTCTCCTCTTATACAATATCGAACTCACTCTAGAAGAAGCATGACAAAATAATCAAGCACAGTTCATTCCCGTGATCAGCAGACAGCAGCATAAGCATAAAACTTTTCATAAGTTTACAGCCAACCTCCATAATCTCAGATCTCTTCCAAAAGCACATTCATCACAAATTCCTGTAGCTACTCAGTCCCAGCTAACTTTAAACATGGCCCTTTTAAATGTCCGCTCTCTGCTGAACAAGTCTTTTATTGTTAATGACCTGATTCTAGACCACCCACTTTTAACTTTGCGTTTTCAACTAGAAACGGTAAAAGGGGAGGTGGCACTGCTTCTATATGTAACAATCTGGCCACCAAACCTATTTTATTGAACAATTTTATAAGTTTTGAATATCCCCCAAATTTTGTGTCACTATATACAGACCACCAAAAAATGCATCCTATTTATCAGTGTTTTCTGAGTTTCTATTTTACACAATTCATTTAATATGATTATTATAACCAGTGATTTTAACTTCAAAGTTCAAAGTCAGCTTTAGAAAAGAAGAAGTTTACCGCACACTCACTTGACTTCACTCTTATTCCTTTATTGAGCTTAGAGCGAACAACGCGTTTCGCTTCTACAGCGTCATCAGGTTCGCCCGATTAGTACCAGGTGTGACTAAATACCATCTGGTCACATGTTCCTTCACTTAAAGTCATATTTTTGCAATATATGCAATATATCTTACATATATACAGTCGGAAAACAGACTTAACATTCAGTGTACATAATATATATGGAATTTTTTTTTTTTTTTAAATAACACAAGTAAACCATACACCATGCTGACCAGTGCAGAATTTGCAGGAAAGGACAAACATACAACCACAACATGAATATAGACCCCTTTACAGTTAGTAAACAGACGTGACGTCACCAGCATGTGCGCGCATTGTTGACTCAGAATCAACCATGGCGGACCATAGCAGAGCATCTGAACAATCGGGAGAGCTACATTCAAAAGCTCACGTTGAGCAACGGGGTTTGACTACCAGATCCTTATGCGATCACGGAGTGGCAGTACGACCGCAGAAAGTGGCCAGATTTACAGTGGACAGATATCCACTGTTATTTAGTGCGTGAAAAGTCCCTCAGTCGTCCAGGTAGAATCCATGATCAAAGGAGAAGTTCAGTTTGTCAACTGGACAAAGTTTGTTTGGTTGAAAACGTTTCGCCGCTCATCCGAGAGGCTTCGTCAGCTCTGGTTATTGTACTGGTTAGACCCTGCTTATATCTAGCTGCCGGGAGGCGCGTCCTACAATGACAAAAGCTCTGAAAACGATCCCCCCTAATCTGTCTCTTTGTTTTTCAAATTACTCTGACGGCTGGTTTCGACCCCCTATTCAACGTCTAACGACCCTCTCCACCCCTCTGCCCTGGCTCTGTTTGACTGGTCTAAGAATCGCATTATAAATGGGAGACAAGTTATGTCTAACTCCCCCATTTCTGTTTAATGACGGATTCTCTTTTTTGACAAAAATAGCCTCTTTAACTCCCCTCTCAAACCAGTTCTTTTCCCTGGCTAAGATCTGAACCTCACTGTCCTCAAAAGAATGGCCCGTGGCTTCTAGGTGAAGATGTACGGCAGATGCCGGTCCACTCTGGCACGCCTGTCTGTGTTGGTACATCCTCTTGTGAAGTGGCTGTTTTGTTTCCCCAATGTAGCGCTCACTGCAGTCCTCACTACTCCATTCAGTGTAGTGAGGACTGCAGTGAGCGTTTTCAGAGCTTTGTCATTGTAGGACGCGCCTCCCGGCAGCTAGATATAAGCAGTGTCTAACCAGTACAATAACCAGAGCTGACGAAGCCTCTCGGATGAGCAGCGAAACGTTTTCAACCAAACAAACTTTGTCCAGTTGACAAATTGAACTTCTCCTTTGATCACTGTTATTTAGTGGAGAAGCCCAGCGTGTATACAAGAGAGAAAGTGCGCGCATACAATTCCATGAATGCCTACCAGTTTGCCGTATGTGGCCATGTAAAGGAGGTAAAATACCACTATATTGATGGGGAGTTTTGCGTGTTGGCATCTGATGTTCTCCCCAGTCAAAGACAAGGCCACAAGACGACCATGTACAATGCTTGGGCTATCATCAACAAGTGCGATAACTACATTCTGACCACCAACTGCACTTGTGTTGCGGGGTAAGAAACATACTACGACTTAATTCACGAGTCACAGATGTGATCTCAGTCATGTCAAATGCCATTTATGATGGTCATGCGAAAACTTATCATGCATTTTAACAAAGTTATTCGTGTTTGTTTACATGTGTCTGTGTCGTACAGGTTACCCGGTTAATATGTCTGTGAGCTTTGCGGTGTCCTGTGCTTGCTAGTTAATCAGCATGATTAAACACCATTCAACACCTGGGCAAATTACCCTAAACAAGCAGCAGGTGTTCACTTGTGTGTGTGTCACTTGAATGATATGAACTATTATTTATTCCATCTGTTTCTCTTTATTCGAGTTCTTCTCTTCTGTATCTTCGCTGGAGGTTTTATGGCAGCAGTGGCTTTTTTTGAGTCAACACTGCGCGCGCATTCAGTGATGATGTAGCTTTTGACTAAGACACTCTTTGCACACCCCACAAACAAAATCAGCTTTATAGTCAAAAAACACATGTACAGGTTGCACACACAGGATTTGAAATCGCAGCGCCCCCTAGGCCCACAGTGAACATAAAACATCTGATAAACAAGACAATAAACACCATGACTAAAACATCACATATACCTGTAGCAAAAGTACAGTAAACTTGTATATAATACAAATAAGTAAAACACACAATGTGTAGCGTAATAAAGCTCGAATGGTGTCATTTAAGCAGCGGTATCAGTGTCATTTAAGTGTCATTTAAGCAGCAGTGTCATTGGGAGAGAGTTCAGCATCCTGACAGCTTGGTGGATGAAGCTGTCTTTCAGTCTGCTGGTCTTGGCCCTGAGGCTCCTCAGTCTCCTTCCTGATGGCAGCAGACTGAAGAGGCAGTTGGATGGGTGGGCGGGATCACCCAGAGGGCTTTGCGGGTGCGGCGGGACATCTACCGTATCTAACTTGCACATAGATGCACACAACCTTTTAGACCCTCTTACAAATGAGTGACTTTCAGGATCGATTTTAAAGTTCTTTTACTGTTTTTTAAATGCCTTAATGGTCTTGGGCCTTCTTAACTTTCAGAACTGCTTTTACCTTGAGAACCCTCGCAGACCCTGCACTCCTCCGGCAGCTCCTGGTCATTCCCAAAGTCCGGACACACACTCACAGAGAGGCGTCTTTTCAGTGCTACGGCCCTCGTCTATGGAACTGCCGCAGGACCTCAGGGGCCAAAGAGAACGTTCATGTTTTTAAGAGTGGGCTCAAGACTCACCTGTTTAGCTTGGCCTTTGATAAAAAAAAGATGTTTTTAAAAAATGTGTGTGTGTGTGTGTGTGTGTGTGTGTGTTACTGTTTGGGTTGTTTGGTTGTGTCGTGTCGGGCATCTGTGGGGCTGGTTGGGTGGAAGGAAATGTGGGATTGTTTTTAATCACTGTAAGGCGCTTTGTGTTACATTTTTTGTATGAAAAGCGCTTTATAAATAATGTTTGATTGATTGATGACATCACAAGGTGGAACAGAGTGTTTTGTGCAGGGTTTGAGTGTTAAACGTGTGTGAATGAAACAAACAAACAAACAAAAAAACACAACTCCAGGTCTGTTTGTGAGGAAACAACATTATAACAGATCAGGAAATAGTGTAATATCAGCCCTTTAACATATTTATATCTGAATTATCCACATTTAAAGGGATAAAGGGATTTTTTAAATGTGAATCTGTATGGCGTCCCCTTCAGCAGTGTCGTGCATTAACACTGACTTACCCCTGACAGTGTCCTCTGAGCCGAGTTCTGCCCCGGTTCTGGAGCTCACGAAAGTAGTTCCGGCAAGTTAGCGGGGACAGTTAATGAAGCTTGTTTTTCTTCTCAAAACAATATTTGTCCAAAAAGTGATATATTTGCGTCACAAAACAGTTGTCCGCGAAAAATTCAGCAGTCGGAATCACTTGGTACTATTTTCTCTCGAGTCATATCACTGTGCACCTATTAGTATTATTAGCCTGTTCACTTGTAAACATCTACTTACAAGTGAACAGGCTAATACAGTCATACCTCACCTTACGAAATAAATTTGTTCCAGAAGTGGTTTCGCAACGTGATTTTTTC
>JAVJIX010000125.1:2552500-2605000 GCA_036785185.1 Paratrypauchen microcephalus
GGGAGAGGAGAGAAAAAAGGAAAGAAAACAGGAGTGAGGGAGAGAGTGAGAGAGGCAGAGAAAGAAAGAAAAGACATGACAAGGAGAGAGAGGAGGGGGAGGCGGGAGCTAGAGTGAAAGAGGGAGGGAAAAAAGAAGAGAAGAGAGAAGGGGTGAAAGGAGGCCGTGAGAGCGATTGAGAGAAAGAGAGAAAAAAGCAAGTAGCGCAAGACAAAAGGAGGAACCGAGAAGAAGGGATAGAGTGAGGGAGGGAGGAAGGAAGGAAGAAATGCAGGGAAAAAATAGAGGGAGGGAGAATAGAGGGGTGAGAGAGAGAAAAAACAGAAGAGAGAGAGTGGTAGAAAGAGAGAAGAAAGAGGGAGAAGCAGAGAGAGAAAGGAAAAAAAGGAAAAGGAAGGAAAGAAGAGATAGAGAAGAAATCCCTTAAGTAAACCAAGATTACAGGGTCAGACCAGTGCTGTACTACGATTTCTGACGGGATTCGAACTCGCAACTCCGTCGTTAATGACCGAATTTAAGCGAAAACAAACCGTTCTTTCTTTTCGTTTGAACAATCACTGGTCCAACGCTCAAATCTAGTCCCGTCACTTCTCTCCTCCTCCTTTCTTCCTCTTCCTCTCCTGGTTTAAGTCCTTCTACCAGATATATCCTCCGTCATCAGCCTCTCTCTCTTCCTCCTCTTCCTCCTCTTCCTCCTCCTCTTCTCTTCTGTCCTCCTTCGTCTCCTCCTCATCCTCCCATCCCACTCCGCTGCCGAAGTCGCCCGAGTGTCCGGCGACTTCATCTGAAAACACAAACACACTCCAAATTTCTCCGATCTGAACATTTCGAAGCTCAAACAGTCATACCTCACCTTACGAAAGACCCAAATAACGAATAATCCAAGTGACGAAACGCCTTTACGTAAAATTTCCGTCTCTGAATACGAAAGAAAATTCAAGTTACGAAACGCAAAATCTCAAAAATTCAAATAATGCGCGCTCAGATTTACACTTGTAAATACACTCTCCCAACACCCCGCTGGCCTCCCATTGCCTTGGAACGAATCAGGGCTTTTACATTGCAACTCTACTTATGAAAAAATCACGTTATGAAACCACTTCTGGAACGGATTAATTTCGTAAGGTGAGGTATGACTGTATCAGGTTATTCATCTTGTTTTCAGATTTACTATTATCAACAGTTCTTACTCGACCAGAGACCGCTTCATTCTATTCTAGTTGGTTTAAGATAACTTGTAAATAAAAAGATCTTGCTGCACGGACAGATCATTTCACTTTTCTGAAAGATTTAAAAGTTTATATATGAAGGTTCCTGCCTCAGCTGGAGGAGTTCAAGTATCCCGGGGTCTTGTTCACGAGTGAGGGGAGGATGGAGCGTGAGATTGACAGGCGGATCGGTGCAGCATTGGCAGTGATGCGGTCACTGTACCGGACCGTTGTGGTGGAGAAGGAGCCGAGCCGAAAGCCAAAGCTCTCAATTTCTACGTTCCTCCCCTCACCTATGGTCATGAGCTCTGGGTAATGACCGAAAGGACGAGATCGCGGATACAAGCGGCCGAAATGAGTTTCCTCCGTAGAGTGGCTGGGCGCTCCCTTAGAGATAGGGTGAGGAGCTCAGTCACATGGGAGGAGCTTGGAGTAGAGCCGCTGCTCCTCCACGTCGAGAGGAGCAGCTGAGGTGGCTCGGGCATTTGTTCCGGATGCCTCCTGGACGCCTCCCTCGGGAGGTGTTCCGGGCATGTCCCACTGGGAGGAGGCCCCGGGTAAGACCCAGGACACACTGGAGGGACTATGTGTCCCGGCTGGCCTGGGAAGGCCTTGGGGTCCCCCCGGAGGAGCTGGAGGAAGTGTCCGGGGTGAAGGAAGTCTGGGAGTCCCTGCTTAGACTGTTGCCCCGGATAAGCGGAACAAAATGGATGGATGGATGTTTTTTGTTTTTTTTCTTTTTCAGAATTTGAATTTCTCCTTGCTGGATCACACCTGGGCGACTGGGGGATTTCACAAACATTAAAAACAAGTGCAGGTGGGATTTTAAATGTCTATCATCAGGTTATTAAAAATAAAATAAAATAAAATAAAATAAATAGTGACATCAATGTATCCAGGTTTGCATGGTCTTGAAATGTATTCAGTTTTTTGTTTTTTGTTTTTTTCAGGTCTAGTGCGTTCAGTTTTTAGAAGTCGACAGTCATGAAAAGTTCTAGTGTCAAGGATCAAAAAACAACTCAGATATTCAGGCAGTCAATCAAATAATCACTTTATTAGAGTTGTTCTCTGTCCCTCATCGTGTCTAAATTCAGACGTTGTCAGTTCTCACCACAGTCGGGGGTCCCTTGGGTCCGGGTCCCTGTGAGCTCTCCACCGTGGGGGTCCACACACCAGCACTGGCCCCTGCCCAGGTCACACTGCAGCCTCCTGAAGTACCCGTCCTCATCACAGCTGGGGGCCCACGCTACAGACAAATACACAGCGATTATCCAGTTATTATATGTTATTATCACGTTATTATCATTAGGATGTTATTATGAGAACTTTCAATGGTGCTCCTCTGGACCACGGTCCTGAGGAGGAGGCACGCAGCCCGAGCACATCAAACCTCGACATGACTGAACACAAGAGCCGCACGAAACCAGGAAAAGAGCCGCACGCAGTGGTTTAATCCTGCTTTAGACCTGGTCCAGTCCTGGTTTAGTCCAGGTTTAGTCCTGGTCCAGTCCAGGTTTAGACCTGGTTTAGACCTGTTCTAGACCTGGTTTAGTCCGCGTTTAGTCCTGGTCTAGTCCCGGTCTGATCCTGGTCTGGTCCTGGTTTAGTTCCAGTTTAATTCCGTTTCTCTCTGGCCAAGTACAGTGGTCCCTCGTTTATCGCGGGGGTTAGGTTCCAGAAATAACCCATAATAAGTGAAATCCGCAAAGTAGAACAACTTTATATTTTACAATTATTCTACATGTTTTAAGGCTGTAAACGCCTCACCACACACGTTCTACACTTTTCTCAGACTGGAATTAACATTATCTCACATTTCTCTCTTATTTAAACGCTCAAACTTTCGTAGATTTTCAACTAAATGTATTAATAGTGAAGCGTGGGGGGTGGGGGGGGGTGGGGGCCACGTGCCGTGGTCACGAAACAAGGCAAAGAGCCGCATGCGGTGGTTTAGTCCTGGTTTAGTCCTGGTTTAGTCCTGGTTTAGACCTGGTTTAGACCTGGTTTAGACCTGGTTTAGTCCACGTTTAGTCCTGGTCTAGTCCTGGTGTAGTTAGGGTCTAGTCCCGGTCTGGTCCCGGTCTGGTCCCAGTCTGGGCTCATGTCTCGGCTCCTCGTGCATCCAGCGGGACTCCCGGAGCCCCCCCCGGTCCCCCCCCCCCTATAACATCCATATAAATGTGTCAAACTGAACACATTCTGTACTGTACAGGAGACACAGAGGAGAAGCCAATCAGGACGCACAACACAATGTTGATACACTATAAAAAAAAAAAAAAAAAAAAAAATTTAAAAATCCGTGAAACAGCGAGGCCGCGAAAAGTGAACCGCGATAGAGCGAGGGACCACTGTAGTGCAAAATAGACAGTGTACAAAATACAATATAACAACAAAAGAAAAACTTCTAAGACAAAATCTAAAATCTGAAAACAGTGCAGAAGAATAAATAAATACCTGTTTACAGATGTCCAAAATGTGCAGTGTGCATCAAAAATGTGCAATGGAAGATGCAGCAGTGAAATGTGCAGTAGTGTAGTGTAGAACAGTAATGTGCATTTAAAAGACGTTAAATTGGCGTTAATTCTGCTCGGCGTCTGCAGGTCGGGAAGGGTTCTGATTGGACAGGAGCATGAACGTATTTACATCGACCGAAGAAAACGCACAATCAGCTGCTACCGGCTTTTTGTCACCTCGGTTTGGTTTGTGTTTTTATGGTATGTTATGTTTCAGACAGGAGAAAACAAGAGGAGACAGAAGACAGGAGACAGGAGGAGACAGAAGACAGGAGAAGACAGGAGGAGACAGAAGACAAGAGAAGACAGAAGACAGGAGGAGACAGAAGACAAGAGAAGACAGAAGACAGGAGGAGACAGAAGACAAGAGAAGACAGAAGACAAGAGAAGACAGGAAGAGACAGAAGACAGGAGGAGACAGAAGACAAGAGAAGACAGAAGACAGGAGAAGACAGGAAGAGACAGAAGACAGGAGGAGACAGGAGAAGACAGAAGACAAGAGAAGACAGAAGACAGGAGGAGACAGAAGACAGGAGAAGACAGGAAGAGACAGAAGACAGGAGAAGACAGAAGACAGGAGGAGACAGAAGACAGGAGGAGACAGGAGAAGTGTCAGTGAGTCCCAAAGGAGCTTGTGTCAAACGCAGAGGCAGATTTAACATTCAGGAACAGAACCAAGTGTCTAACAAACCCCAAGAACACGACGCAGAACAAACAACAAAATCAGTTTGGGGGTCCGTCACCTGCTCGTTTCTATGGAGATGTCACTGCTGTATCTGGAATGTTCCAAAGTGTGACATTAAACAGCTCTACTTGACATTTATTCAGTCACAGGAGGTTTTATCGCTCAAAAATATCCCGAAAAAAAGACATTCTGACTGTGAGCGGGGTTATATCTCCACAGATCTGACCTGTAAACTGGCATGTTGCTTGTCTCCATGGAAACAGATAAGCTATTGTTAAAAAAAAAAAAAAAATCCAGGTAAAACAACAGCATCTCCATAGTAACAGAGCCTCCACCTGTGCACCTTTAAAGGTTTTTGTATGCTTTTCTCCATGGAGATGTTATCGCTTTGGCTGGAATGTTCCACAGTATGGCATTAAACCTTTTTATCTTCATGGAGACCGAAAAAGACCAAGTTACAGGTCAGATCTGTGGAGAGGCGACCCCGCTCACAGTCAGAATGTTTGTTTTTCTAGGTATTTTTGAGCTTTAAAACCACCTGTGATTGAATAAATGCAAAGTAGAGCTGTTTAATGTCACACTGTGGAACATTCCAGGTAGAGCAATGGCATCTCCATGGAAACCAGCAGGTGATGGACCCCCAAGAAGTTACACAGTGCACCTGGGCCATCTTTGTGCTCTTTATGCCTGTGGAACTCATTAGGACCCAAACATGAAGCAGATTATGCCAGTTTTGAAAATGACTCTTAAACGGTTTCTCTTCCGAAGCGTGCTCATTATGCAGCGCGGCCGGCCACCCGTGTTCCAGAATGGAGAAACACCAGGGCCATTGCCATGGCGAAAAATTTTATATCTTTAGAAACGAAAAGTGCATGAATATTATAATACGAGACCTGCTGATGTGAGATTAACTGACCCGCTGTGGTTTCAGTGAGACATTTAAAGCTGCATTACACAGACCCCCCAGGATTTCGCGGGCATTTTTTGTGATTGTTGCGGGCTAAAATGCCTGAATTTGCGGGAGCTTTTCCAAAAAGTTGCGATGAAAGTTGCGGTGCTTTTAAGGTTTTTGTTGCGATTTTGTTGCGGGAGGAAGTGAAAGTTGCGATAAATAGTTGCGATTTTCGCTTTTTATAATTAAAATTGAGTAATATTTTGAATATTGAGTTATTACTGAAAGAATAATACAAAGACACAGAGATCACAGATATGGTCCTAAAACAACCTTACCAACATCGAAAATAAATTACTACTAGAAGGGGAACTGTTTCGCGCGGTCTTTTGCTGTTATTTTTGTGGGCAAATGGCGCCGCAGACATGTTTCTTTGCCATTAGAAGCCGTGTCTCAATTCCCAGAGTGCACAGCTCGGAGCGTGGCCCGAAGGGCATGTGCGTCACACATTTCGACAGAACACCGGCGCGACGACTGCTGTCCCACTTCTTTTTGTCCCATGCGCAGTTAACACACGGTCCGAAAACCGCAGTCGTTAAGCGGTCCGCGGACTGCAGTCGGGGCTGAGTAAGTGTGCACCTCCTTGACTGCAGTCTGAGCCCCCTTCGGGGGCTGTGCTCCGAGCTGTGCGCTCTGGGAACTGGGGACACGGCCGCAGTTTCGTTTTGTCACACGGAAGTAAAGCAGAATGTTGCGGCTTATATGAGGTTGGGTCCTATGGCTCGCAGATTTGTGACGCGCAAAGAGGAGGCTATGGTGACAGATATGCTGAGATCCAGATATGTTTTGTGCATTTATTACAAAAAGAGCGCACACAGCTATGACAGCGCAGCAGGATGAAATGGAACTCATGAAAACCAGCAGGATGAACAGATTAACGTGAAAGATGAATGAATGGTTTGTGGTCAACAAAAAATACGGCTACACCCCAACCCTGACTCTCTCCTCTGTGTGACAGGTGAGCGCGCTTTTACACACACACACTTCTGTACGTGCATACACCCACACTCACGTGAACCACCGCCTCTGCCGCACACACACACACAAACGCACCGTGCACCTCATCTCAGTTATGTCTCCTACACAGAAGGAAGTTGGTCGGCGTTCAATACGTCGCCGATGATTGGTCAAAATTAGTAAAAATTGCGGAAAAGTTGCGGTGATTGGTGAAAATTGCAACACCGCCCTGAATTCGCGGGGATTGGCTGAAGTTGCGTTGAAGTTGCAAATCGCAACATCGCAAATTCCTGGAGGGTCTGATTATAATTTCGTCACCTGCTTGTTTCTATGGAGACGTCATTGTTCTGCCCGGAAATTTCCAGTGTGACATTAAACAGCTCTACTTTACATTTATTCAATTACAGGTGGTTTTATAGCTCAAAAATACTAGAAAAAACAAACATTCTGACTGTGAGCGGGGGTCGCCTCTCCACAGATCTGACCTGTAACTTGGTCTGGTTTGGTCTCTGCGCTTTTTGGAGAGCCAGTTCTTTTGGCTCTGCTTACTCTAAAGAGCCGGCTCTTTCAGCTCCCTAATGGCTCTTGAGATTTTCAGCTTCTTAAAGGAGAATTAAAGTTTTTTTTTTACAATCTGAGCCTTATTTCGGTAATAAAACAAGTTGTTTTACTCACCCATAGCACTTTGGTGTCATACGGAGCACTTCCGGAGATGTTTTAGTTTAGCGATCTCCGTAATGTGAGTTCTCGGGGCACATGTTTGCGGTCTCCAAATAACACAAACTTTAGCACTTTTCAAATCATAGAAGCTCAATGTCTTAGTCTACACTTTCGTTTGAGTCAAAAGTGGCCTGAAATCCAAGATTTATCTATAATTTACAGCTTTGCCTTTCATGTTTGGGTCCCGGGAGCTGAGAGCGAAATAAGCTCTGACTCCGCGCATGCGCACTGTCCTCCTCATCTACTCGAAACTATGGATAAATCTCGGATTACAGGACACTTTTGACTCAAACGAAAGTGTAGACTAAAATATTGAGCTTCTATGATTTGAAAAGTGATAAAGTTTGTGTTATTTGGAGACAGCAAACATGTGCCCCGAGAACTCACGTTATGGAGATCGCTAAACTAAAACATCTCTGGAAATGCTCCATATGACGCCAAAGTGCTATGGGTGAGTAAAACAACTTGTTTTATTACCGAAATAAGGCTCAGATTGTTAAAAAAAAAAAAAGTTAATTCTCCTTTAAAGGGATAGTGTGGTTTTTTATGTGACTCTGTATGGCGTCCCCTTCAGCAGTGTCGTCCATTAACACTGACTTACCCCTGACAGTGTCCTCTGGGCCCAGTTCTGCTCCGGTTCTGTAGCTCGCGAACGTAATTCCGGTAAGTTAGCGTTAGTAAGTAAGTTAAACATCCGCTTACAAGTGAACAGGCTAATAATAACTAATAGGCGCGCAGTGATACGACTCGAGAGAAAATGGAATGAATCAAAACGCACTTTATCGTCTGCAGTTAGTCCAGAACGCTGCTGCGCGTCTTTTAACAGGACGGAAGAAATATGAGCACATCTCCCCTATTCTTGCGTCTTTACACTGGCTTCCTGTTCGTTTTAGGATTGATGTTAAGATTTTATTGTTTGTTTTTAAAGCTTTGAATGGACTGGCCCCAAAATAAATCTCTGATCTCATCCAAATCTACAAACCGGTGCTCTGAGGTCAGAGGGCCAGCTCCAGCTCGTGGGCCCTAAGACTAGACTTAAAACTCGGGGGGGGGCAGGGCTTTCTCTGTGGTTGGCCCTAAGTTATGGAACGCTCTGCCCCCTCATGTCCACACAGCCCCCACACTGGAGAGTTTTAAGTCTCGTCTTAAGACCCACTTTTATTCTCTGGCTTTTAATACCGCGTGAGTTGTGTGGTCCTCTGTGTTTTATATAATTGCTTTTGTTTTTAGTTATTTTATTATTATCACTTTATTTATTGCTATTTTAGTAATGTTTTTACTAAGTTTTATTGATTTTATGTGCAGCACTTTGGAAACTGTTTCTGTTTATAAAATGTGCTATAGAAATAAAGTTGGATTGGATTGGAAAATAGCACCAATGCGAATTACGCTGTTACTGTTTGTGATGTCCTCGCTAACTTACCAGAACTACGTTCGCGAGCTCTAGAACCGGAGCAGAACTGGGCCCAGAGGACAGTGTCAGGGGTAAGTCAGTGTTAATGGACGACACTGTTGAAGGGGACGCCATACAGATTCACATAAAAAATACGCACTATCCCTTTAAATTCATTTATCACCAAAACTAAGGCAAAACTGTGTGTAAAATGTGTGCGGAATCCCTCAGTCGTCCAGGTAGACAAATGATATGTAAGACCTCCATTTCTGTTCAAGGAAGGATTCTCTTTTTTGATTATATTTTTTGTCAAGAAAGAGAATCCTTGAACAGAAATGGAGGTCTCACACATCATTTGTCTCCCATCTAGAACTCTATCCTCAAATCTAAATCAAAACAAACAATAGCCGTGTCTCAATTTTCAGTGTGCACAGTTCGGAGCGTGGTTTTAAGGGTACTAAGACTGCACTCAAGACTGTGCATACTTGCACAGACCTGACTCCATGGGTGTTGGCGAAATGCAACAGGTCCTCCATTTTCTCCCGTAGAAGAAGTAGTGCGTGATGCATGATGGGATATATGACTGTGCGAAGTGTGATTTTTCACGCAATTGGTCCACGCCCCAATGGACCATGGAAACGACTGCCGTTTTCAGATCGCATGTTAATTGCGCATGGGACAAAAACGAAATGGGACAGCAGTCGTCGCACTGGAAGTGACGTACATGCCCTTAAAACCACACTCCAAACTGTGCACACTGAGAATTGAGACACGGCTAAAGAAAACAATAGGGCAGCAGGTCAGGTCCAGAGGTGTGAAAACACCATTATGGTCCTGAATGGTTCTGCTAACAAGACCCACACTCCACTCCCACTGCAGATCTAACAGGCCCACCTAACTAACATAAACTGTAAACAAGTAGGTGTGGTAGTTTTAGAGTCATTTCAGTGTAGTTAGCGCCCCGTTGGCGGCACGGTAGCTGAGTGGCTAGCGCTCTTGCTTCACAGCAAGAAGGTTCCGATCCCCGGGTCACACGTGCCTTGTATATATATATATATATATATATATATATATATATATTAGGGCTATATATATTAGGGCTGTCAGTTTAACGCGTTAATTAGATTAATTATTATTAAGCTTAGGCTTAAGCCTTTATTGGTCTCACACACAATGACACACAGTGACACACGGGAGAAATTTGACTTCTGCATTTGACCCATCCTTTTCAGGAGCAGTGAGCAGCCATCTTTTTTTTCGGCGCCCGGGGGGCAGTACCGTGAAGGGTCTTGCCCAAGGACCCACACTGGTTAGCTCATTGCCCGGGGGGGGTTTGAACCTACAACCCCCAGGGGGAAAGTCCATGACTTACCAGTTGAGCTAACCAGCCGGTTCAAAAATTAATTAATCAGTTAATTACACTGCTAATTAACGCGTTATAAAAATTAACGCAATTAATTATGAGCGCAATTCAATGCGCGCGCATTTTAAATTTGGCGTGCGGGGCCTTTGAACGGCGAGTTTATTTATAAAAATGTGAAGGAGCAGATCCGTTTCTAAGCCCCCTGTCCTGTCCCCGCGGAGAGCACGGGAAGACGCCGGGGAGAGCACGTGAAGACGCCGCGTCCGTTTCCGTATCTGCTGCGATGCCCGCGCTGAACCCCTTTCAATCCCCCATAACCTCTCCAGCGTGTTCTGCCGTGACTAAGGGTGCACACTTAAGAAGCGTTAGCGTGATTTGGATGGGCAAAACTATCATTTGCTCACCCCGCGGTGCCCCCGCCTCCTCCCTCCTCCTCCCTGCGATGGTCCAGACACATCCGCGCCGCGGGTCAGGTGAGCCATGAGTAATTTACACGGACAATTATTTGTATTCTCTGTATATTTGAAGCTGTGTATATTATTTATTGACATTGCATGAAAGCTACTGTACGTGCTCACGTGCACCAGAAATATTCACCATTTAATAGGCTAGTGGAATGGTGTAAATGAGCTTTCGAATGAATGTTACGTAATGTGGGAGGTGAATGGGGTGTACGGCAGTCTTGTCTTGGTTACACTGGAGGTAACGTGCACTGAAAGAGTGAAAGACTGAAAGACTTAAAGGGGAAGTGCGTGAAGAGTCCCTCAGTCGTCCAGGTAGAATCCATGATAAAAGGAGAAATTCAATTTGTCAACTGGACAAAGTTTGTTTGGTCGAAAACGTTTCGCCGCTCATCCGAGAGTCTTCGTCAGTTCTGGTTCTAGTGCTGGTTAGACCCTGTTTAGAACCAGAACTGGCGAAGCCTCTCGGATGAGCGGCGAAACGTTTTCGACCAAACAAACTTTGTCCAGGTGACAAATTGAATTTCTCCTTTTATCTTTTAAAGGGGAAGTCTGCATTCTTTTCACTGTACCACTATAAATCACACCTTTTTTGCACTGTGGGAAAGCACAATAAACCACCTAAAAAAATTATTTTAAAAAATGCGATTAATTAGATTAACTCATTGACTGCCGGAGACGGATAAATACGTCCCCTCAAATCCAAACGTAGACTGCCAGAGACGGATAAATACGTCAATTGCGTTTTTCAGCGGGGGTTGCTAGGTTACGACCTGGAGCAACTTTTAAGGTGTAATTCGTACATCCCAACCTGTAGATAGCGATCGTGTGCCCATCAGAGACGCGGAAGACAGGAAAAGATCAGCACATGTGTAGTGTAGTGTAGTGAGAGAGAGTCAAGATGGCGAGGAGAGCGAACGAGGGAAAACGGTTCACTGTCGTCGTCCTCCTCCCTCCTCCCTGATATACCCGCGCCTCGGTCTGCCTTGGGCAGAGACACTTGCGCACCTCCATCGCCCTGCTCAGACACATGTGCGCCTCCATCGCCCTGCTCCGAAACATGCGCGCCTCCATCGCCCTGCTCCGAAACATGCGCGCCTCCATCGCCCTGCTCCGAAACATGCGCGCCCGCACCTCCCTGCTCCGAAACATGTGCGCCCGCACCGCCGCCCCGGGCAGACGAGACCGCTGCTCCGACCTACCCGCATCCGGATCGCTCGCCTCAGGCAGACCTAACTGATCCGGCGTGTCTCTGCAGCCTGTCTCCGCGGTATCCCGCATCACAGGTCTGCTCCGGAGGCACTCATTTCGTGAGCCAGACCCCGATTCATCTGATGAGCCGTCAGGATCAAGTGGAAGCAGGAGATCTTCGCCTCCAGAGAGGCATGGGATGGGTAAGAAGAACTAACTAAATAACTAACTAACTAACATGATGCTGCTGTTGTGTGGTAATTGTGAAGGAATTTTCTATTTACAGAGCCTTCAACCAGCAGAGGACCAACCCCCCCTCCTGCTCGCAAAGCGAAGAAAGGTAAAAAAAAATATATTATATATATAAATAAATAAATTGTGTGTGTGTGTGTGTATATATGTATAAAAAAGTGTCTATTCTCCACATCACACTGCAGCAATACAAAATAAAAATACAATTAGGTAATGTATATTTCTATCATTTATAGGTGGTGCATCTGGAGTGGCAAGAACAACCACACATGCCACACATCTACTGTCTGCATATTATCATGGTGGCAGGTGGTCACCATGTCATGCCAGGCTAACACCGTGACCTTCTTGTTGTGCCTCATAACCTTTCCCCCTTGTCCCTGATCCCATTTGGTTCACTGTCACTATCAGCTGAAACCTGTTTCTTGGCATTGTTTTTGAAAAGTTTTTTTTTTTTTTTTTTTTATTGTGTGAAGAATCCCTCAGTCGTCCAGGTAGAATCCATGGCAAAAGGAGAAATTCAATTTGTCAACTGGACCCAGTACCTGTCCAGTTGACAAATTGAATTTCTCCTTTATTTATTTTTTTATTTTTTTTATTTTTTTATTGTTGTATATTGTATTGTTTTATGTATGTTGTATACTTATGTATGTTGTTCTGATCTCAAATTTTGTTCTCAAATTTTGTTTTGTTGATTGTTGTCAATTTGTATATAGTTATATTTCTTATATTTGTAAATAAAAGTGTACTTTATCATCAAAAATATCTTTCTCTGTTGTTTTAGATGTTTGAGATGTCACTAAATCAATAAGTATTGATGTCAAAGTCACTGATCTGCTCGAAATCCTTCTTTGCACAAAATGCTCCATTTCTCCAGTTTTTGTCAAAAACCAGTGTTTTTGCTGAAACTTCCCTATGTTCTACTATCAATTACTTGAGAACCGAAAAGGTTAGAAGCATAATTTTTTTCCAGGTGAAAGAAGAGAGTCTACACTTTATTTTGATGTGTGCCATGTCTATATAGTCAAAGAACTCAGTATTCTGTGAGTCTTGAAAAATCAGTGAAAATGACCTAAAAGCTCTGGCAGTCAAAGGGTTGACATTGTGAAAACAGGCCGGCAGTGAATGAGTTAATTAATTACAAATCCTGTAATTAATTAGATTATTTTTTTTAATCGCCTGACAGCACTAATATATATATATATATATATATATACTGTATATATATATATATACAAGGCACGTGTTAAAGTCCAGACAAAGTGAGTGGACTTTTCTGAATGAGTCACTGAAAGCAAAAGAGTCCTCCTCCACAAGTGAGTCAGGACCAAAGTGGACCAAAACAAACCTGACATTTCACTGTGACTAAACCCACACGGCTTTCAGAACATGTCTAAACACTGGACTGTACTCGGGCCACACTGTGATAACCTACACATAAACAAGTTACACGTAAACAACTTACACGTAAACAAGTTACACGTAAACAAGTTACACATAAACAAGTTACATGTAAACAAGTCAAAGTTCCATATTACACAAAAGTGTCTCTTGTGAGCTTTAAACCATGTTATAACTCTGTTTCCTCCTCAAACACAGACCCTGAGTTGTGTTTTGTTTCATTGACATGTTTGAGTAACTCTTTATTCTTAGTCTGTCTTCATCTGCAAAGCTCAAAACACCTTGTGATGCCGTGAAGCGGTACCTTAAAGCCCCAGTGTGTAGGATTCGTGGCGCATGGGTGGATGGTGCTATTGCACTTTCTGTTTTAGCTACGGCAGACCTCGAGGGACCCGCGCACGAGCTGCGCGCCGCTACTGTATAAATAAAACGCGGCCCCGTTTTTTTTTTTTTTTTCTCATGAAAACACACTTTCCCGATCATGTACCATGACACTCTACACATCAAATGAAACCTTACAGTCTCCTATTTTTGACTATGCAATTCATTTCCCTGCAAAACAATCACTCCCTGAGCACATGGGGCTTTTATACGGAAAAGCACAAAACGAGGTTAGCTTACCTTAGAATGCTTTGCACAGGTCAAACTCTGTATTTCACCATAAACTTGCTCTCAATTTGTCCGTAAGGATCCAGCGAATAAAATTCAGTAAAACAATTTAGTCCAAAACACGTGTTAGATCCATTACGAGTCTGATCCGGCAGCATGCTTGTGTTGTTTACCCAAAACCATGAGCCTTGCCGAAGGCGAAGGCGGAGCCCAAATGTCCTTCTGCGGCTCTCGTATTCAAAATGGCTGCCTCTGCATGGGGTATCTTCAATTTCGGTAATTAACGGGTAAAAATCTTACACACTGTCCCTTTAAAGGAATAGTCCCTCAGTCGTCCAGGTAGAATCCATGATAAAAGGAGAAGTTTAAAGGAATAGTGACGTTTTTTACAATCTGAACCTTATTTCGGTAATAAAACAACGTGAGTAACTCACCCATAGCACTTTGGTGTCTAGGGATCCACCGATCCACATTTTTTCACTTCCGATCCGATCCCGATACCTGAATTTGGATATCGGCCGATACTGATACTATTCCGATACCAAAACTGTTTGTTTTCAATATTATCATCATTATTGTTTAACTACAAATAACGGTCCCCATAATGACAAAACACCTGCAATTCAACATAATAAAGAAAATACTTAAATAACCCCCATATGGTATGACTTAATTAACTAAGAGACTTAAGAAAACAAAATAAACCCACAAATTAACATTAATGGTTCAGTCCGGGTCATGTGGACCCCTTTAGCGCACCACTATGCGCTATTTATCAAATGACCAGGAAGTGCCCCGGTTTGGCCCCTGAACCAGAGAGCAGATACGCCTCCGTTCAGGAAATCCGTTCCACATTTTGCAGCAGGAGCAGAGCAGGCGACAGGGAATCACTCGTGGAGTCATTTCCGCAAATAATGTGCATACACAAACATGGCTCATGGATCGGAAATTTTGGCAGGTTAGATCGGAATTTCCGATCCATGAATTACGTTGATAGCGGAACCTGATACCGATACTGGATCGGATCGGCCCCATCCCTATTGGTGTCATTTGGAGCATTTCCGGAGATTTTTTAGTTGAGCGATATCCGTAACGTGAGTGGTCGGGGCATGACGTTGCGGTCACCAAATAACAAAAACTTTAGCACTTTTCAAATAACAGAAGCTCAGTGTGTCAGTGTAAACTTTCGCTTGAGTCAAAAACGGCCTGTAATCCGATACCATCCATGGTTTCGATGACGTCACCGTGGACAGCGCGGACGCACGCATTCACAGCTGATTTGCGATAACACTGCGCTCTCAACTTTTCTGTTTTGAGTGCGATATGGCTGAAGATTCGGACCAGAAAATAGTGTAATATGGCCTTTTAAACCTTAACCCAAATATTTGCAGTAAAAATATGATCTGATTATTGTTGTCAGGAGGAATCTAAAAGTATAGACATGAAGTTTTCGTGAGTATAATACTATAAAAGTACTATCACAGTGAGTGGGCTGTACTTACTGCTACTCTTGCTCTTTTCTTGGACTTGGATTCTCTCCAGTTCAGCGAGGCACGGAGGCTCTGGGAGGGAAAAAAAAACAAAATAAACAAGAAATGTGATGACAAGAGAAAAAAAAAATCACTTCAAACTCCATCGGGGCCGAAGCGCTTCATAATCACAAGTATTGATCAGGTGCAGATGTGTAGTGTGGAGGAGTGGATTTACTGAGGTGGAAAATGGAGGGATAGAGTCATAGATGAAAGAGAGAGGGAGGATGAGGGAGAGAGAGGAGGGGGAGAAAGAGAGGGAGATGGGAGAGAGGGAGAGAAAGGAGAGAAAGAGAGAGGGAGAGAGAGTGGGGGGAAGAAGGGGGTGAGAGAGAGAGGGAAGAAAGGAGAGAGAGGAGAGAGATAACAGAGTGGGAAGGAAGGGAGAGAAAGACAGAGGGAGAGGAGAGTGGGGAAAGAAACAGAGAGGGAGGGAGAGAGAGATGAGAGGAAGGGGAGAGAGAGATGCGAGAGGAGAGACAGGGAAGAAGAGAAAGGAGAGAAATAGAGAGGAGAGAGAGTGGGATGGTGGGAGGGATGGAGGAGAGAGAGAGAGGGGAGAGAAAGAGAGAGGGAGGGAGAGAGAGAGAGGAAAGGAAGGAGAGAGAGAGACCGACAGAGAGGGAGAGAGAGGGAGAAAGAGAGAGAGGGAAGAAGAGAGAGAGAGAGAGAGGGGGGGGACAGAGAGAGAAAAGGGAGGGGTGTGAGAGGTAGAGAGGAAGGAAGAGAGAGAGAGGGGGAGAGAGAGAAAGAGGGAGAAGGAGAGAGAGCAGAAAGAAGGAAGAGAGATAAACAGAGGGAGAGAACTGCAGAACTTTATATTTAATGTAAAACCAAATCTACACTTACAATAGGCCACGCCTACTTTAACCTCAGGCGCGTATTAATCCTGTATTAATCCTGTATTAATCCCATATTAATCCTGTATCAATCCCATATTAATCCTGTATTAATCCTGTATCAATCCCATATTAATCCTGTATTAATCCTGTATCAATCCCATATTAATCCTGTATTAATCTCGTATTAATCCTGTATTAATCCCATATCAATCCCATATTAATCCTGTATTAATCTCGTATTAATCCTGTATTAATCCCATATCAATCCCGTATTAATACTGTATTAATCCTGTATTATTCCCGTATTAATCCTGTATTATTCCCATATTAATCCTGTATTAATCCCGTATTAATCCCATATCGTTGAGTGTACACACTGTGAACATATTGATCTGTGCGGAGTCTAATCCACTGGCCTCAGGTTAAATGAAAAATCAATACAATAATGCGATACAAACGAGTTCCACGGGGACTATTTCCTGTTTTTATCCCAAAGGTCAAACGCTCGGGGAGGGAGGGGCTGAGGTGTGAAACAACATCTGTCCGTTTTATAATGACTTTAAATCGGGCGTGAAACAGCGGAAATGTCAGCTCAGATCGGGTTCAAACTGTGACTTTTCCAATAAATGTAATATTGATGCTACGTCAGCGGCAATGGTCATTTCTACAGAAGTGAAACTACTTTTAAAAGGTGCTATATTACGCAAAATGGACTCTTGTGTCTTTTTATTCCGCGTTTAGAAGAGAGAGAGATGGGGAGAGAGAAAGGGACAGAGGGAGAGAGAGGGAATACATGAGAGAGAGAGGACAAAGGAGAAGAAGAGGGGGAGAGAGAGAGTGGGAAGGAGGGAAGGAAGAAGGGAGAGAGAGTGGGAGGGAGATAGAGAGGGAAAGACAGAAAAAGAGAGAAGGGAAGGGGTGTGAGAGGTAGAGAGAAAGGAAGAGAGAGAGAGAGAGAGGGAATAAATGAGAGAGGGGGAGAAAGGAGAGAAAGAGGGAGAGTGTGGGAAAGAGGGAGGGGAGGAAGATGAGAGAGAGAGGGGGACAAACAGAGAGAGAGAAAAGGGAGGAGGCGTGAGGGGTAGAGAGGAAGGAAGAGAGAGACGGAGAGAGGGAGAAAGAGAGAGAGGGAATAAATGAGAGAGAGAGGAGAGAGGGAGGTTGACAAAGGAGAAAAAGAGGCAGAGAGAGAGAGTGGGAAGGAGGGAGGAAAGGAAGGAAAGGGAGAGAGAGAGAGAGGGGAGAGGAAGAGAGAGGGAGGGAGGGAGAGAGAGAGTGAGAGGGAGGGAGGGGAGTTAGAGAGAGAGAAAAGGAAGAGAGGAGAGAGAGTGAGAGGAGAGGGAGGGAGAAAAAGTGGGAAGGAGGGAGGGATGGATGGGAGAGAGAGAGAGAGGGAGAGGAAGAGAGAGGGAGGGAGAGGGAGGGAGAGAGGGGGGTTAGAGAGAGAGAAAAGGAAGGAGAAAGAGGAGAGAGAGTGAGGAGAGAGAGAGAGGGAGAGAAAGTGGGAAGGAGGGAGGGATGGATGGGAGAGAGATAGAAAGAGAGAGGGAGGGAGGGAGAGAGAGTGAGCGAGGGGGAGTGAGAGAGAGAGGAGGGAGGAAATGGAGAGAAACAAAGAAAGAGTGAGAGAGAGTGAGGAAAGGAGAGAGATAGAGAGTGAGAGAGAGCAAGAGGAGAGAAGGAGGGAGAAAAAGGAGAAAGATAGCAGAGTGGGAGGGAGGGAGGAAGGAAGAGAGGGAGGGAGGGGAGGGAGAGAGAGAAGATAAAGGAAGAGAGAGAGTGGGGGGAAGAAGGGAGTGAGAGAGAGAGGGAAGGAAGGAGAGAGGAGAGAGGGAGGGAGAGAAAGGAGAGAGATAGCAGAGTGGGAGGAGGGAGGGAGGAAGAGAAGGAGGGGAGGGAGAGAGAGAGGATAGAGAAGAGAGGGAGGAAAGGAAGGAGAGAGAGGTAGAAGGAGGGAGGAAAAGGAGAGAAACAAAGAGAGAGTGAGAGAGAGCAAGAGGAAAGAGGGAGGGAAAGGAGAGAGAGAGAAAGAGGAAGATAAAAAGAGAGAGAAAGAGAGAGAAAGAGAGAGAGAGTGTTACTGTGTTAAGCAAAACCCAACTCCAGGTGTGTTTTTGATGAGGAAATATTAAAACAGATCACAAATAGCGTAAAAATATAAGTGCTTTAAATCTCATTTTTTTACTCACTGTCTCTCCTCCAGAAGCAGAGGCACCACTCGGCCCTGGACACAGTGCCGTCTCCGTTGGCGTCGCAGGAGCTGAAGAAGGACCCCACGCAGACCTCGTACTGGTCCAGGTTTATGGACTCCAGCTCGGACCGGTCCAAGGACTGGTCCAGGTTTGAGTCCAGGCGCGAAAACATCCAAGTGATGGAGTCTCTGCAGCTCATCTCCACACTGCGGTCCAACGCTGAGGGGGCAACACATATAAGTGTTACTATTTTCTTCTATTATTTTGTTTTATTATTTTTATTTTATTTTATTTTATTTTGGGCAATGCATATTAATTCACATTTCTGGTAGAAGTGATCAAGTCTCTGCATATTCCTGTCCAATGTTGAGGGGAGAAGGAGATCTTTTTTTTTTTTTTTTTAAATTTAAATTTATTTTACTTTATTTTATGTTATTACACAGTGCATATAAGTTTCAGGGATGAAAGTGTCCTGTCATAAAAAAAGCTGAAAGTCACGGGCACCCCCCCCACCCCTTCAGCCCTGTTGGTACGCCCCTGTGATACACGCTGTTGCGAAAGACCTGCGCGCGCTCGTGGCTTACGTGCGGTGTACGCCCGCGGCTCACATGGGCTCGCGCGGTTGATTTTTAATACAAGACACGTACTTTTGTTTCTGAATACGGGACGATTCCATTTTTCAAGGGACGGTTGGTGACACTAAACACAACTATACATATACACTCAACAAAAATATAAACGCAACACTTTTGTTTTTGCTCCCATTTTTCCTGAGATGGACCCAAAGATCCAAAATTCACTCCAGATACACAACACTACCATTTCTCTCAAACATTGTTCACAAATCTGTCCAAATGTGTGACAGCGAGCACCTCTGCCCCGCCGAGACAATCCACCCCACCTCACAGGTGCGCCACATCAAGATGCCGATCCGACATCATGACCAGTGCACAGGTGCGCCCCAGACTGCCCACAATAAAAGGTCACCCCGAAATGTGCATTTTTTTGCTTTATTGGGGGTCTGGGGACTCAGAACCAGTCAGTATCTGGTGTGACCACCATTTGCCTCATGCAGTGCAACACATCTTCTTCAGATAGAGTTGATCAGATTGTCAGTTGTGGCCTGTGGAATGTTGGTCCACTCCTCTTCAAAGGCTGTTATGGACGAGGAACACAGGTGCATTTTATTGATGGCATTTTGAATGCACAGAGATACCGTGATGAGATCCTGAGGCCCATTGTTGTGCCATACATCCATGAACATCACCTCATGTTTCAGCAAGATAATGCACGGCCCCATGTTGCAAGGATCTGTACACAATTCTTGGAAGCTGAAAATGTCCCAGTTCTTGCATGGCCAGCATACTCACCGGACATGTCACCCATTGAGCATGTTTGGGATGTGCTTGACCGGCGTATACGACAGCGTGTACCAGCTCCCACTAATATCCAGCAACTTCGCACAGCCATTGAAGAGGAGTGGACCAACATTCCACAGACTATAACCGTGTCTCAATTCTCAGTGTGCACAGTTCGGAGCGTGGTTTGAAGAGCATGTACAGTACGTCACATCCGGCGCAACGACTGCTGTCCCATTTCTTTTTTGTCCCACGCACAGTTAACACACGGTCTGAAAACCACAGTCATTTCCATGGAAATCAGGGCGTGGACCAACGGCGTGAAAAAGCACACTTTGCGCACTCATATATCCCAGCATGCACCGCGCGCTACTTCTTCCACGGGAGAAAACGGAGTCGGCGGCTGCATCTGGTAGTTGCGAGATCTGTCGCATTTCGCTGACGCCCATGCGGTCCGCGGACTGCACTCAGGGCTGAGCAAGTATGCACAGACTTGACTGCAGTCTGAGCCCCCTTAAAACCACGCTCCGAACTGTGCACACTGAGAATTGAGACACGGCTTATGACTGTGAAATCTGAGTATTGTGACAACACTTCAGACGAGTATACAAAAGCGTAGGTACCTGTAGTAGTCGTAGTTGCCCTCTCCTCTCTGCTGCTGTCGTTCCTTTTGTTGTTTCCATGGAGAAGCTGAAACCAGTCTCTGAGTCGGTCCCCGAGGTCGGCCAGCTCCTCTGCACTGCAACTCGCTGCAAAATATTATGACAAATGACTGTAATAATAAAACTACAGGAGGGTTTCGGGTGGCATCATTACATTTCTGTAGGCCAGTATTACTTGCACTATGTAACTTTCTGGTTTGGGGGACCGTCACCTGTTTGTTTCCATGGATACGTCATTGCTCTGCCTGGAATGTTCCACATTAAACAGCTCTACCTTTCATTTATTTAATTACAAGTAGTTTTATAGCTCAAAATACCTAGAAAAACAAACATTCTGACTGTGAGCGGGGTCGCCTCTACACAGATCTGACCTGTAACTTGGTCTGGCTTGGTCTCCGTGAAGATAGAAAGGTTTAATGCCATACTGTGAAACATTCAAAGCAAGACAAAGCAATAGGGCTGGGCGGTATACCGGTGCATACTGAATACCAGTGATTTTTTTTTTTTAAATGATATGAATTTTTCATTTACCGCAATACCAGCGAGTGTGGGTGTACAAAACATCGGGAACACAGAGCGGCGGAACGTTGCTCCGGATCGTCGCGCCGGGGGAACTGTTTTGCAGTGGCATGAGAGCGATGGAAGCGTAAGCTGTGTCCCAAAAGCTGCAGCCCTCGAGCTAGCCTCCACGGACTGCAAGGGACATGGGACAGGTCCACAGAGCCGCTCGCAGCGCCCAGACACGCTGCTAACGCTAATGATAACAACACGCACCACGCAAATGACACACACGGATCAATAACTTGGCTAGAGTGTGTGTTGAGCGGTGAACAACATTATACGTGAACTTATACTGAAAAGAGGAGCCGTGTCAGTTGTGTGGAAGTACTTCGGCTTTAAAAAATCTGACGCTGAACAAACATATTCTGTAATGCCGCGCTAAAGTTGTAGCGACTCAGACGTCACTCCAAGACGCGTTTGCTACGGGGACCGCCCACGACAAGAAAAGCAAACGATGGAACGATATTACCAACGCTGTTACTGTCCATTTAGACCTGGAACCACTCAGTCCTGTTGAGAAAGGAGCTTCAGGGAGATGATTAAAGCTCTGGACCCAGATATATTTTACCAAGTCCAATTTATTGCAGTAATTATTCTCTAAATTATTAGGAAATGGGGCTAACACCTCGTCATGCATGAAAAAAAAATAAAAAATCGTCAAATGCCGTGATACCGATAAAATTTGGAAAAATACCGTGATATCAATTTTTGGTCATACCGCCAAGCTCTACAAAGCAATAACATCTCCATGGAGAAAATCATTCAATGGACCCTCCACCAGGAAAGTTACAAAATGCACCTTTAATGTTTTGCCTTGAATGTTCCACAATATGGCATTAAATGGAAATGGGCAGGTGACTCCACCAGGCGGAATTAGAATTACACAACTCAAAGAATGCATTTTTTCAAGGTATTTTTGGAGCAACGCCTGTAATTGAATAAACGGTATAAATATAGGTTTAATGCCACACTTTGAGCAGATGGTGTGCCATAATGCACCTTTATACGTAGGTTCTACATTACACCCAATTGATTTTTGTGAGATTTAAGCCATATTATAACAGAAAATGCACACCAAAGTTCTTGTAGAGGCGCAAATGCAAGGAACAGCAATTTAAAAGTGGAAAAACGCACAGCACACTCAGATGGCCGATGTCCAAATGCTTTTTTTTCCGTCAAAAAGCCTTCGTCATATCATATTTCTTGCTATGTGTTGTTGTCTCATCAGAAACAGACCTGGAGTTGTGTTTTGTTTTATTTACATGTTTGAGTAACACTTTATTAGTCTATATCTCCAAATCTCAAAGTGCTCTGTTCCACCTTGTGATGTCATATAGAGGTATAGTGGTAGTTTTCAAGTTTTACCTTTAGTTCAGTAGAGATCTAGGGAGCCTTGGAAGTGTCATAGGTGAATAAATAATAATTATAAGGTGTTCGCACGAGTTATAACCCCACCCACGATTTATAACCCGTGCACACGAGTTATAAGGCGTGTGAACGAGTTTGGTTTCGTCACTGTCTCTTAAGTTTCGTTTTCGTCACACTTCTTCTACTCAGATTCATATCTGGTCTTCAACTGCAATCTACTGGTCACAAAGTGCAACAGCACCACAATACAGCCAAAATAAAAGGCACAGCTCATAACAGGGCAACAAAAAGACACAAGATGAGAATAAGGGAACAACAAAAAAGACAAGAAAATGTGGGGGTACACTACAAATGCATTACTTTTTGCTGTAACGCAGTAATGTAAGGCATTACACTACCTTTGCATTACTTTAGTTACTCCTTATAACTTGTGCGCACTAGTTATAATCCGTGCGCAGGACTTATAACTCGTGCGCATGGGTTATAAGTCGTGCGCAGGACTTTTAACTCGTGCGCATGGGTTATAACTCGTGGAAATGACTTATAACTCGTGCGCACAGGTTATCGTGTTGTTCCCACGCTTTGTTATTTTATTTATTCACCTATGACACTTCCAGGGCTCTGTAGAGATCGGCAATTACAGGGCTGTAAAACATCTTAAAGATTCTAGTTAACGAGTGCCTAAGTCTGCAGGGTTTGTGTGCTAAACATGTGTGAATGAACCAAAACACAACTCCAGATGTGTTTGTGATAAGGAAACGACATTAGAATATACAGTAGATCAGAGAATAGAGTAATATAAGCCCTTTAATGGTCTCTTGCCTTGTTTGGGTTGTGAGTTGGCAGTTGTCACGGCGCAGGGGCAGAATCCAGAGCACAGGATGTTTACGTTTTTTCCAGTGAGACAGGCCTGCTGCTGGAGCTTACACTGGGACAAAACAAGAAAAATGGCATTATAGTGGACGTATCTTTAAATTATGCTCCAACTAATCCAAAAAAATAAAAATAAAAATCACAACTGAACCAAATGTGAGCAATTTTCAGAAGTTCAACTCAGAAGATGGCTCAGAGCTAGCAGCCAAAACATGTCAGCACAATAACTACATCTTCTAACTGTCAAACTAAACTGTTCAGCTTCGACTGTCTGCAAATGCCCCCACTACTTAGGGCACTACATTCACACTGCAGGTCTTAAAGCTCAATTCGGATTTTTTTGTGAAATCCGATTTTTTTGCGAGGTCGTTCACGTTTTTAATCAAATGCGACTTGTATGTGATCTCCAGTGTGAACTTTAAACGCCCCAAAAGTGTCCTGCATGCGCCTTGGAGGACACGACGACGTCAAACGCAGCGAGTGTGCTCAGTGTTTACGGAAGTCGCCTAAACATGGACGGTAGCATTGAGCGTCTGGCGATTTTAAAGCTGCTGTCGTACCAAAGCCAGAACATGTACAACTTATTTGTTTTAGGGAGGAGATTGAGAAGGTGAAGGACAAGGTTTTTGGCCATGGCGTTTTGTGGGTTCCTCTTCAGGATCGCAGCTATCCAGCAATTCTATCGGCTCAACGCTGGACTTGTTTCCTAAAATACGGTTCAGTTCTGTTCAGTTTCTGCCTACTTCAGCGCAGAATAGTGATGTTTGTTGCTTGTTGATGGCGTGTACATCAGGGGAATGTGACCTGGCCGTTCAGACTGAAGCTGCATGTCAAAAGATTGGATATGTATCGGTTTTAGTGGCCATACCTGCTTGTCAAAGCCTGATCCCGTCAGATCTCAGAAGCTAAGCAAGGCAGGGCCTGGTTAGTACTTGGATGGGAGACCAGAGGGAATTCCAGGTAATAATAATATAATAATAATAATACATTTTATTTAAAAGCGCCTTTCAAGACACCCAAGGACACTGTACAAAACAAAGTTAAAAAACATAAAAATACTTAAAATACAAAGATAAAAACTGGAAGATGGTGAAAGTGACTGTTATGCGGTGTAGGATTGTCTGAACAGGTGTGTTTTGAAAGCAAATTGCTTTTAGTTTTTACTCTTAAAGCACATTTTAAGCAGGTACTTCAATAGTTTTAGTTAAGCAGATTTTTTCATCTCATACTTTCACTTGAGTCATCTTTTGCCCCTTTATCTGTACTTTTACTTAAGTAGCAAGATGGAGTACTTCATCCACCACTGCTTTTCTGCTTTTCTGTTTATCACATTTGAAGAACGTAAAAATCCCATAAAACCCCTTCACAAATCTCACAGTAACAAAAGTCTGTTTGTCCAGGGCGGATGGCAGAACCCTGTTTGTATAGAATTAAATGTGACAAAATACATGTAAATGTTCTGTTTGCTTGAGTTGGGTTGAATATTTAAACAGCACGATGTGAAACCGGTCCAACGGGTTTTCAAAAGGAGTACAAGAATATGAAATTATAGATGACTATAGATATAGTGTTGAGCGTGGAAACATGGAGAAGCGGCAGAAAGGGGGTGTAGAGAAGTTGCGGGCTAAAAGATTAAAAAATCTCACTACAGACACTGCAAAATGTTGTGGCCATACCTGCCTGTCAAAGCCTGATCCCGTCAGATCTCAGAAGCTCAGCAAGGCAGGGCCTGGTTAGTACTTGGATGGGAGACTAGAGGGAATTCCAGGTGCCACAGTGGGGCCCCCCCAAAAAAAAATACTGTTGTTGTGTCCTTAGGCAAGACACTTCATCCACATTGCCTAGTATGAAAGTGGAGTGTGAGTGAGTGTTGGAGGTGGTCGGAGGGACTGATGGTGCAGATTGGCAGCCTCGCTTCCGTCAGTCTGCCCCAGGGCAGCTGTGGCTACAGAAAGTAGCTTACCACCACCAAGTGTGGAGTGAATGAACAATGAACTGTAAAGTGCTTTGGGTGTCATGAAAGGTGCTATATAAATGCTATTTTAAAAAAAATAAAAAAAATTTAGAACCACATATCCAAGTGGCCTGGGTTGCATTTGAAAAAATCAGATCTGTGTCATTCAGACTGTCATTAAAAGATCAGATACGGGCCGTTTAGGGGCGAAAAAAATCGGATTTCGGTCACTTCAGGCTGCAGCCTGAATGTAGACTATTTAAAGATCCCATGACATGGTACTTCTTGATGCTTTTATATGGCTCCTTAATGGTTCCCTAATACTGTAAATGAATTCTTCTTCAAAATCAACACTCAGTGCATGAGAGACAGAGATAAGCTGAGAAAGAGTAATTTTTCTCACTCTAAACACTCTATAATGGGCGTTGTTGCTTGATTGCAAATGAGGAGAAAAGAGCTGGCCAATAGTAGAGGGTGGGGGCGTGGCCAAACGCTCCGCTCTGGGCTCTGAGCTATCAGCTGATCCATTTCCTTGTTTTTGCACGGGGGGAGAGATTTGAAGCGTTCCATTGAAAAATAAACACATTTCCACATAAAATAAAATTAAACCACTGCTGTTCAAAGGTCCAGAGGCTCAGATAAAGGACTTCCGAGCCTAGAAACACTCGGACGTGCCTCCAGGCAAATAAAAAAACGCATTTCGCATTGCCTAGCGCATTCGCAGTCCAAACTCTCTGGGCGTGATTTACAGAGACGCTGAGTACAGACAGACGGGGGTGGAACTGCATTTGCATTTCTTTTTCGATCTGACGTCAATAAGGTGCCTTGTTCAAAATCGTCTGTTTGAGCTCCGATTTTTTGTAACGCAGAAAAGGATCGCAAATGCTCAATTTAGACATTTCGCAACTTTTAGCCATGGGGGGGGGGGGCTAAACAGGGTAGGGGAGCTCACATTAACTTTCAAAAACCTCAGAAAGTGAAAATTTCATGCCATGGGACCTTTAAGGGTCACAAGCGGGCACCATTGGTCACTACAACGGTCAATAAAGACCACAGTGCTTCAGGAAAGTCGGGAAAACAATGGCGTTCAAAGACAAGTTTAACTGGACACAACACGACTGAATGAAAGAACTGGCTTATGGCTCTGTAGATCCTCATTATGAAACAACTTTTAAATAAAGTGTTACGGTGTGAGCTCCAGCTGTTAATAGATCGAACAACATCTCAAATAAAAAACAAATAATCCACTCCATGTACGTGAAATCCACCTTGACGAAAAACAACGAGTCCTAACACTTGTGTACCAGTCCAATCTGATCATTATTTATTACAGAAATCAAGTTTTATTGGGTTTTAGCTGACTTTATCTGACTCAACCAGATCATAGACCGTATAGACCGGGGGTGTCCAAACTATGGCCCAGGGGTCAAATCCGGCCCTCTGACCAGTTTCTGTTGGCTCCCAGGGATCCTGCTGAATTGGCCCAAATGATCATAAAGCCACTGAGCAGGACTTTTTACTTCAAATTCTGGTATCTCGATCACTGCAACATCAATAACTAAAATTTGCATTCTAAATTGACAAAGACGAAACCAAAGAGCAATTTATCTATAATTTCATTTAGTTTTGTTAGTTAGTTTTGTAAATGCACAATGTAGTTTCAGTTATCGTTTTTTTTTTCTTTTAATTGTTGTTTTTATTTATTTCAGTTAACAGAAATATTTTTTAAATTTTAGCTTTCGTATTTTCGTTTGTTCTTGTTCAACTATACTATAATATAACCTTGACGCACACTGCACATCATTCAGCCCAAGAGCCTTACCTGGCCAGCCAAATGATATCTCTCTGTATTTCCTATACAGCGCGATACCATTTGGACACCCTCGCTCCACCCTCGCTCCCCATGTTAACAACGGACTCCGCGATTCTGATTCGTTCAAAGATGGTGACGTCAGTGCACCCGCCTTTGCCCGCAACGTCCCTTCCATTCAGCTGTAAAATTGGTCTTAAATGACCTAAAACACATCGATTCCTTAAAACCACAGCAGCTGACAGCTCTAGAGGCCTTTCTTTTCAAAAAAGATGTTTTTGCATTGCTTCCTACCGGCTTGGTTCACGTCGCTGTCCGTTAACTGTTCTCTGATTGGTTCACTTAGCTGTCTGTCTAAGCGCAACGGCAGCGCATTCTGGACCAAGCGTTAACAGACTCGCTGCTGGTACAGCGATGAGTCATGGATTCTTCCAGGCAACCAAGAGCCATGTGAGAGTCCATCAGAGAACTTATGATTTTTTTTTTATTGCTTATTTCTCTGACAATGCTGAACACAGCATTTTTTTTCTTTCACCTGAGGCTAAATGTGAAGACTGTACGCACTGTTGACAGCAGAAAAAATATGCTGAATGGAATCTAAACCAGGACTAAGGCTATGTTCACACTGCAGTCTGAAGTGACCCAAATACGATTTTTTTTCCCTCTCTATGCGACCTGTATCTGATCTTTTAATGACAGTCTGATCGACACAGATCTGATTTTTTTCAAATGCGACCCAGGCCACTTGAATATGTGGTCCTAAATCCAATACATATCCGATCTTTTGACATGCGACTTCAGTTTGAACGGTCAGGTCGCGTTCATCCCATTCATCCGACCTACACGTCATGTATGTAATGTAAATGTACATATATGTTCTTCTTGTCATCCGAAAATTTTGTATGAATTCTGTGTCGGTGAAGCAGCTCACATAATCCCACCACTCTCAGCTGCGACTCTGCACCCACACGTTCCTCTTGTTGGATATAGAGCGTGTTCTAATCTAAAGACAACCAAGATTCAAAAGGTTCAACTTAATCAAAAGTTTATTTCCCTAACAAAAAGTCTAAAGCAGAGCTCTGGGTCAGCCTCCCCTAGAGCTTACACCTGGAGCAGCAAACTGACAACTTGCTCCTCCCTCACACATAAATAAAATACAATATGCAAATAATATGTTGATTCAGGATCCGCCTTCTGCTCCGGCCCACATCCGCCCAGTCTTCTTTTGCACCAGTCTTGCCTTCTTCCCCATCGCGCTCACCAGAACCAGATCCTTCCTGTTATAAATTCCACAGAACTCCCCAACCTCGCTATCTCCCTTCCTGGCACACATTAACTCCTGAGGTCAAATAATACAGTCCATATGTGATTTTCAGTGTTTCCTATAAACGTTAAGTAGTATAAGTCAGTGTTTCCCAACCTTTTTGAGCCAAGGCACACATTTTACATTAGAAAAATCATGAGGCACACCACGGAACAAAAATGTTGCAAAAAGTATATTTATTGAAATATAATGAATATCCAGTCTAAACTTATTTACTCAGTGTGAAACCTGGGCCTGCTTAGTTGAACACAAAGCTGATATTCTTGCAGGAATTGAAGACAGACACACACGCAGATCTTCCTCAACAGCTCTCAGTCGCTCTCTCTTTTTTTTTTAATATATATATATATATTATATTTATATATATATTTTTATAGCAGTCATGCTTGAAAAGCCAACCTCATAGATATGTTGTGGAGAAAGGGAGCAGAACTGAAATAGCTTTGTTTCCCAGAATGGGGAACTCCTTGGCAGCAGTCAGCCAAAAAATGGGGCCTTCATCTGGGTCAGAATTTCTTCCAGGACCAAGGTCAGATTGACTACTTTTCCTTCGCAAATATTTATCCATCACCCCTTATCACATGTCACACGTCGAACCCCGCGGCGCTGTCTCATTCGCAGCGTCACTGGCTACTTTCGTATTTAGCTCGATACTGCCCTCTAGCAGAACAGCACTGTTATTACACACCAAGTGAAATGGGTTAATCTTCCGTGGCACACTTGATGATTTCTCACGGAACACTAATGTGTGTGTGGTTGGGAAACACTGATATAAGTGATCTACAAACAAGTGACCTTGGTGTTTATATTAAGTAATATAATAAACATGTGCCTTTTTGGTGTTTATGGGAGCGTGTGCGTGAACCTGAAAAGTTTTATTGATGTGACATTCCTTCACTCTGTATGGAGGTTGCTGCCACTGCCCCACAAAACGCCAGGCCAACTTGCTCTTCTCCGTCTTAATCTCCTCTTTAAAATAAATGTGCTGGCTACAGTAGGACAGCAACTTTAAAGGAGAATTAACGTTTTTTACAATCTGAGCCTTATTTCGGTAATAAAACAAGTTGTTTTACTCACCCATAGCACTTCGGTATCATATGGAGCATTTCCGGAGATGTTTTAGATTTGCGATATCCGTAATGTGAGTTCTCGGGGCAAATGTTTGCGGTCTCCAAATAACACAAACTTTAGCACTTTTCAAATCATAGAAGCTCAATATCTTAGTCTACACTTTCGTTTGAGTCAAAAGTGGCCTGTAATCCGAGATTTATCCATAATTTACAGCTTTGCCTTTCATGTTTGGGTCCCGAGAGCTGAGAGCGAAATAAGCTCTGCACATGCGCACTGGCGTCCTCATCTACTCTAAACTATGGCTAAATCTCGGATTACAGGCCACTTTTGACTCAAACGAAAGTGTAGACTAAAATATTGAGCTTCTGTGATTTGAAAAGTGCTAAAGTTTGTGTTATTTGGAGACCGCAAACATTTGCCCTGAGAACTCACATTACGGAGATCGCTAATCTAAACCAGATGCTCACTCATAGCGTCCATGTTTACTTCCGTACACATTGAGCACGCTCGCTGCGTGTGACGTCATCGTGTCCTTCAAGGTGCATGCGGGACACTTTTGGGGCGTTTAACGTTCACACTGGAGATCACATACGAGTCGCATGTAATTGGAAATGTGAACGACCTCGCAAAAAAAAAAAATCAGAATTGAGCATTAAGCCCTGCAGTCTGAACGTAGCCTAAGAACAAACGGCTAACCACTCTACCACACGCTGTACAAACCTCAGAGGCATAGTTGTGTCCATCAGAGCCACAGACGGGAGTCGAGGAGACAGGACAGGCTCTGCACCTGCCACGAGGAGACTCCGGTTTCACCCTGAGAACAAAGAACATGCGTCTGTTTTTATTACAGTGGTCTCTCGTTTATCGCGAGGGTTACGTTCTAAAAATGACCCGCGACAGGCGAAATCCGCAAAGTATTCTGCTTTATATTTTACAATTATTCTACATGTTTTAAGGCCGTAAATGCCTCACCAAACACATTATACACTTTTCTCAGACTGGCATTAACATTTTCTCACATTCCTCTTCTTTCAACACTCTTCGTACAACTTTCGTAGATTTCGTAGAGACGCATGATTTCACACTTCCTCGGGCCTCTTCGTCCTGGCGCCGCTCTGTCTTGGTGCATGCGTCTTTTTCCGAGTGAAGAACATGGTTATGGGGAGTTGTTGGCGCTCTTTTTTTCTTTTGGGCGAGAAGATTCTTATAAACAGACACGCCACCTTTCGTCGACATTGTGGGTTTTGTCAGGGAGAAAACTTGCAAACATACAGCACTTCAGAGTCACACTGCGATCGAACATTTATATAAATTTGGCTGAACGCATTCTGTACTGTACAGGTGACACGGCACGGAGGAGAGTGACGGACAAATCGGCAAAGGTCTTCAGTCTCTTAGCCAATCAGGACGCAGAACACAATGCGCAGGTTCTCCCTTAGCCAATCAGGATACAGAACACAATGCATGTTGATACACCATAAAAAAAACTGGAATTAAAAAATCAGCGAAACAGCGAGGCCGCGAAAGGTGAACTGCGTTATAGCGAGGGACCATTGTATTTCGAATAGGCCTGGTGTGATATGGATTTTTGATGAACACATTTTTAGTAGAACAAAATATTCGTACAAATAAATGATCCATCTATCCCCATGAAGAGGTTCAATTACAGGGTAGACCCGAGTAAAACTTGCCTGGTTTACACCAGACCATATCACAAGTGATATATGGTCTGGGAGCACCTACTGAATATCTCGTAGCGGAGGTGTGGTTTACGATCGCCAGTGGCCGTTTATTGGGCGTTACGAATGTCTATCATCGCTGTGTGAAGGAGAGGTTTCGCAGGTCTTTCCTTCCTGCTGCTGTCAGACTGTACAACGAACAATGTTAACATGTCATTCAACGTATCTGCACTTACAAATATTCACCTATAATCCAGAGTCTATTTTTAGGTATAGTTTTAAAATTATCCTAGGCCATTATTTATTTATTTATTATATTGCATGTTACTTTTTCCTGCTGTTCTTGATCTGTGCGTTGCAACACTGGAATTTCCCCACTGTGGGACTAATAAAGGCATATCTTATCTTATCTTATAGCCAATCATGTCAGTTGTCAGTTCAAACTACAAGTTTCCGTTTGTCGCATAGTACGCGGGACCGTCTTTCCACCCCTCCCCGCTCTCTGATTGGCTCCCAGAATCAGGAGAGCTCGCTTAGCCTAGATGCCAGGCTGTCTTTCAGATCGGAACGAACGAAAGCAGCCTGGGATTTCCCAGGTTAGAGTAAAACCAATTAAAAGGTCCATATTACTCTATTCTCTGATCTAAGTTGTAATGTTGTTTCCTCATCCCAAACAGACCTGGAGTTGTGTTTTGTTCCGTTCACACATTTTGAGCCTTGGAGATGTAGACAGACTAATAATAAAGGGTAACTCAAACGTGTGTGAATGCAACAGAACAAGATTCCACGCATTTTTTTGAGTTTTAGGCTACGTTTATATGATGACGGTCTGAGCAGAAGACGCAAAAGTGCACATTCTACTGCACATGACCAATTCACTGATGTATCTTCCATTGCACATTTTGATGCACACTGCACACTTTGGAAATCTGTATATAGTATAGTTTATTTATTATGTTGCACTGTTTTAAGATTTTAGATCTTAGACTTTAGTTTTAACTTTAGATCTCTGTCTTAGATAGTTTTTGTTGTGTTTTATCTTCATATTGTATTTTGCACACTGTCTTTTTGCACTACTTGGCCAGAGAGAAACGAAATTTCGATTCACTGTATGTTGAACACATATGGCAGAATTGACAATAAAGCTGACTTTGATCTCTCTTTGAAAGTGGCGTCACGTATTCACTTTTTATTCCGTGTTTAGATGAGTGTTTTTGGAAGGAAATCTGCGTGCATACGGTGACGCAAACGTGTGTGGGATTGGATTGGGTATGCATGCCAGGCGGCTAGGTGGTGCTGTGATACATTATCACTATGTCCGCGCGCACGCGTAGAATCTTCCTTCTTCTCATCTGCGCTGTGAAAAGCAAAACAAACGTGGCTACCAATAGAAGTTCAACTATTGCTTCAGACAACATTAGACTACAAAGCTCCGCCATGTTTGTTTCCCCTGTACTGTCGCATGTATGTGACGTAAACGCGTACACGACGTCAGCAGATTTGACCAGAGTTTTGCGTCTTGGGCAGTGTAGACGAAAACGCTAAGGCAGAGCGTATTCAAGTTTTCCACTGTGGAGGGCGGTTTCAGTTTTTTGTGTTGCCCCAAAACGCGGTCATCGTCTAAACGAAAGGCACTTCCGATAAAATATTTTGTCGTTTTTACCCGTAAGCGTTCTCGTCTAAACAGGCCCTAAACCTGGAGTTGTGTTTTGTTCCGTTCACACATTTTGAGCTTTGGAGATGTAGACAGACTAATAATAAAGGGTAACTCAAACATGTGTGAATGCAACAGAACAAGATTCCACATATTTTTTTGAGTTTTAGCATCAGAAACATCTTAATAACATCTCTGCACAAACCAAAAAAGTTACACAGAAGAAGCTCACAGGAAGAAAGTATGTTTTAAAACAACTCCAGGTCTGTTTGTAATGAGGAAACAACATTATAACATCAGAAAATAGCGTAATATGGACCCTTTAACCGATTTATTTTGATTTTTTTGTTGTTTGTTTTGAACTCACCTGTGCTCCAGTTTCTTGCGGTGGACGCACACGGCTCTCTGAAGCCCTTGAGCAACGCACACTTTATGACGACTGCACCTCACACTCCGGCATGGGTCCTTCGTCGTGTCCGCTAAAAAACAGGGGAAAAAAGGAGAAAAAAAAATCAACATATGGCCTAAAAAAAATAAATGTTGGTTTCCGATTTGTTGACAGTTCTAGACATGGGTAGGTAGGGAATTTTTTTTTTTTTCCTGTGGGAATATGGACATTTTGAAAGTGTGTGTGTGTGTGTGTGTGTGTGTGTGTGTGTGTTCGTGTTCGTGTTCGTGTTCGTGTTCCACCTCCCAGAGCGCGTTTGTCCGTGTCCTCTCGAACTCCCAGAGCGCGTTTCCAACGGAATCAAAAACCCGGACATAAACTCCGGCCGGTTCTTAAGACTTCGCCCCACAACAAAGCGTATTCTTCCGCCGTTCGCGTTTGTTTACGTCGCTTACCACGCTAAACCGCGTAAGACGGAATGACGCAACCCGAGGACCCCCGTACACATTGCAGCGCAGGTGTGGTGAATTACGTCGATTGTAGCCTCGCGGAAATCGAAAAATACAGTAGGCTATTAGTTTTCTTTCTTTCTTTTTTAACCGAAGCTTGTAAAATTAATTTGAGTATCAAATTTATTTTATTTTATTAAGTCCAATAAAATAATTTGGGTCGCATGCAAATCAACAGGGTCGGTCGGCAACCGGAAACTTAGATTTATTTTTTTTAGGCCTATGTACAGCAATATTCCCTGGAGGGTGTTCGGGAGGAAATCTGCGCGCAGTGGCGCAAAAGTGTGTGGAATTGGATTGGGTATGCATGCCAGGCGGCTAGGTGGCGCTGTGATTATCATTATCACATTATCACTATGTCCATACGCATGCGTAGAATCTTCCTTCATTTATTTACTTAATTTAATTTAATTTACTTAACTTTTTAATTTAATTTTTATTTATTTTACTTCATTTACTTTATAAATATCTAGAAATGGTGATGTAAACGTGTACGCGACGTCAGCAGATTTGACCAGAGTTTTGCGTCTTGGGCAGTGTAGACGAAAACGCTACGGCGGAGCATATTCAAGTTTTCCACTTTGGCGGTTTCAGTTTTTTGCGTTTTTAAGCCCCCAAAACACCATCACCGTCTAAACGAAAGGCACTTCCGATAAAATATTTTGTCGTTTTCTCGTGTAAACAGGCCCTGAGTGGTTTTCATTTGCCACATACATTCAAACACTACTGTAAAGTACTATAAATTCTAGTTCTATTCTATAATTCCATTCTATAATTTAAATTCTATAAATACAAGTAGTTTTAATCAGTTCTGTGCACAATAGCGCCCCCCGCCCTCACTGTTAGAGTCACTATTTCCTTTGTCGTGTCCGCTAAAAACACAAAAAAATGTTTAAAAAAAAGAATATACGTACAAATACTGTACATACAACTGATACTTTGCAGCTGATGTTATGAATATTACCTGGAGGGGTGAAGCTAACCGGAGGCACTGCTCTGTCTGAAGCTGTTACTCAAGTTAGACTTCAGTTACATCTGAGTTTTCATTTTTTCAAAACCCACTTAGTGTTTGATATTTTGTGGTCATGAAAGGGTCTATATCACCTTTCTTCTCTATTCTCACTCAGGCTTTTGTCACCAGCCGTATAGACTACTGGAATGCCCTGCTCTCTGGTCTTCCCAAAAAGAGTATTTCAGGTTTGCAATTACTACAAAATTCAGCAGCATGTGTCCTGACTAGGACCAGGGGGCGGGACCACATTACACCGGTTTTAAAATCACTGCATTGGCTCCCTGTGAGTTTCAGGATAGATTTCAAAATTCTTTTACTGGTTTTTAAATGTCTTAAAGGTCCCATGGCATGAAATTTTCACTTTCTGAGGTTTTTGAACGTTAATGTGAGCTCCCCTACCCTGTTTACCCCCCCCCCCCCCCCATGGCTAAAACTTGTGAAATGTCTAAACTGAGCATTTGCGATCCTTTTCTGCGTTACAAAAAATCGGAGCTCAAACGGGCGAGTTTGAACACGGCACCTTATTGACGTCAGATCGAAAAAAGAAATGCAAATGCAGTTCCACCCCCGTCTGTCTGTACTCAGCGTCTCTGTAAATCACGCCCAGAGAGTTTGGACTGCGAATGCGCTAGGCAATGCGAAATGTGTTTTTTTATTTGCCTGGAGGCACGTCCGAGTGTTTCTAGGCTCGGAAGTCCTTTATCTGAGCCTCTGGACCTTTGAACAGCAGTGGTTTAATTTTATTTTATGTGGAAATGTGTTTATTTTTCAATGGAACGCTTCAAATCTCTCCCCCGTGCAAAAACAAGGAAATGGATCAGCTGTCGGCTCTGAGCTCTGAGCGGAGAGTTTGACCACGCCCCCACCCTCTACTATTGGCCATCTCTTTTCTCCTCATTTGCATTCAAGCAACAACGCCCAGAATAAAGAGTTTGAGAGAGATATTTATGACTCTTTCTCAGCTTATCTCTGTTTCTCATGCACTGAGTGTTGATTTTGAAGAAGGATTCATTTACAGTATTAGGGAACCATTAAGGAGCCATATAAAAGCATCAAGAAGTACCATGTCATGGGATCTTTAATGGTCTTGGACAGGGGTCGGCAACCTTTACCACTCAAAGAGCCATTGGGACCAATTTCACACAGTAAACACTGGGAGCCACAAAACCCTTTTGAAATTTAAAATGAAATAACACTGCATTTAACGGCTTTTTTGCCTTTGTGCCATAGAATTACATTTTGAAAATGAATGAACTAAAATAAAATACATTTTAATTAAATACAGTGGTCCCTCGCTATATCGTGGTTCACTTTTCGTGGCCTCGCTGTTTCACAGATTTTTTAAAGTGTATCAATGTGCATTTCTGCGTCCTGATTGGCTAAGGGACTGTAGACCTTTGCTGATTCGTCAGTCATTCTCCTCCGTGTCTCCTGTACAGAATGTGTTCAGTTTGCCAGATTTATATAAATGTTGGATCGCAGTGTGACTCTGAAGTGCTGTATGTTTGCAAGTTTTCTCCCCGACAAAACCCGCCACAGCGAAGCGGTGCCAGGATGAAGAGGCTCGGTCATAAGAACTGTGAAATACACACGAAATACACTTTGGTTTCGTTCTATAATACTGTGCTTTTTTGTTGAAAATCTATGAACGTTTGAGTGTTTAAACAAGAGAGAAATGCGAGAAAACGTTAATTCCAGTCTGAGAAAAGTGTAGAAAGTGTGTGGTGAGGCGTTTACAGCCTTAAAACATTGAGAATAATTGTAAAATATAAAGCTGACGACTTTGCGGATTTCGCTTATCGTGGGTTATTTTTAGAACGTAACCCCCGTGATAAACGAGGGACCGCTGTACTGAGCCGCATCAGAGGGATCAAAGAGCCACATGTGGCTCCGGAGCCGCGGGTTGCCGACCCCTGGTCTTGGGCCTTCTTATCTTTTAGAACTGCTTTTTCCTTACGAACCTTCACGGGCCCTGCTCTCTTCCGGCAGCAGCTCCTGGTCATTCCCAAAGTCAGGACACACACTCACGGAGAGGCGTCTTTTCAGGACTACGGCCCTCGTCTATGGAACTGCCGGAGGAGCTCAGGGCCAAAGAGAACGTTCATGTTTTTAAGAGTGGCTCAAGACTCACCTGTTTAGCTTGGGCTTTGATTGAATTAGTTTGTCTGTTTATTTGTTTGTTCTTTCGTTTGTTTGTTTGTACTACGTTTTTTTTGTTTTGTTTTTTGTTTTGATCGTTGGCGGCAGGGTAGCTGAGTGGCTAGCACTCATGCTTCACAGAAAGAAGGTTCAGGTCGCCCGGGCCTTTCTGTGTGGAGTTTGCATGTTCTCCCCGTGTCTGGGTGGGTTTCCTCGGGGCACTCCGGTTTCCCCCACCAACCCAAACATGCTCCAGGTAAAATCCTCCAGCTGAGGTCCTGACCAAACCTAAACAACAAAATCATGGGGATGGTCCCCGGGTCAAATGCAGAAAACGATTTCTCCTGTGTGAGATCAATAAAAAGTCAATCTTCTAATCCTTAATCACTGTAAGGCGCTTTGTGTTACATTTTTTGTATGAAAAGCGCTTTATAAATAATTCAAACGTTCAAAACTCCACGCACAGCTTCCAGGTGCTGGTAACAACAGGAACATTGAATAATTCCAGAAAAGAAGAAATTTACCGCACACTCGCTTGACTTTACTCTTATTCCTTTATTGGGCTTAGAGCGAACAACACATTTAGCTTCTACAGCGTCTACTGGATTAATGAACTGTCAACTATTGAACCTGGTGGACTAAATGAAGCACAGGATTTGAGTTGCTTTTTGTAAATAATTGCTTGTTAATATTGTTTGTGGGGTGTGTAAATAGTGTCTTAGTATATTCATGTTGTGGTTGTATGTTTGTCCAGTCCTGCAGATTCTGCACTGGTCAGCGTAGTGTAAGGTTTAGTGTAAGGTTATTTAAAAAAACAAAACAAAAAAAACTCTCTATATATTATGTACATGAACATGTGACCGGATGGTATTTAGTCACACCTGGCATTAAAGGAAAATTAACGTTTTTTTTACAATCTGAGCCTTCTTTCGGCAATAAGTAGTTTTACTCACCCATAGCAGTTTGGTGTCAATTGGAGCAGTATCGCAGAACTTATGTTGAGCCGTTCTGTTCTACCAATGATCCTGTATCCGTTAGCGTGAGTGCTCGGGGCACTGATTTGCAGTGTCCAAATAACACAAACTTTAGCACTTTTCAAATCACAGAAGATCGCTGTGTCAACGTAGACTTTTAGTAGGTTCCAAAACGGCCTGAAACCCGATATCGCAACAGAAAAGTAAAGTTCAGAGCGGTGTTAGCTTCTTTCGGACTAGCGGTGTTTACAAAACAGCTGAGTTCACGCATGCGCACTGTCCTCTCTGATGACGTCATCAAATGAAACTATAGCTGGATATCGGGTTTCAGGTCGTTTTGGAATCCACTAAAAGTCTACCCTGACACAGCGATCTTCTGTGATTTGAAAAGTGCTAAAGTTTGTGTTATTTGGAGACCGCAAAGTAATGCCCCGAGCACTCACGCTAACGGATACGGGATCATTAGTAGAACAGAACGGCTACAACATAACTTCTGCGATACCACTCCAATTGACACCAAACTGCTATGGGTGAGTAAAACTACTTGTTTTATTGCCGAAAGAAGGCTCAGATTGTAAAAAAACGTTACTTTTCCTTTAATCGGGCGAACCTGATGACGCTGTAGAAGCGAAACGTGTTGTTCGCTAAGCCTAATAAAGGAATGAGAGTAAAGTCAAGCGAGTGTAAATTTCCTTCTTTTCTCGCTTGATAAATAATGTTCGATTGATTGATATAAATTCTAGAGTTCGACTCTGTGCACAATAGCGCCCCCTAACCACACTATTAGCGCCACTACTTCCTCGGTTCTGAACTAAAAAACTAAAATGTTTAAAAATTTACATACAAATACATAAGACTAAAAAACAAATAAATAATAAAATAAATAATAATATTCCCTGGAGGGTGAAGCTAACTGGAGGCACTGCTCTGTCTGTAGCTCTGTTACTCAAGTTAGACTTTAATCTGATTTTAAATGTTTTTTTTTTTTTAGTTTTTAATACTTGTATTGATTACAGGCAAAAATGTGTCATTTAAATCCATATCCTGCTCCCTACTTCCAGCATAAGCATTGCAAGTGTTGATTTTATATTTGGAAAATGCAAGGTGCTTTTTGGCATATTCGGCGTGCTAAGATTTGCCTCACAGCCACTCAAAGAAGCTCATTTGACTGTGGAAGATTTTTGTCAAAAAAAGAGATGAAAATGCAAACTGGTTTCACAAGAGTTGCACAACAGTTTAAAAACCCTGTAGCAGAACTGATTTTGAGTGTTTTAAAAGGCACTTTTCTAGTGGAGGGTCCGTCAAATGCTTTTCTCCATGGAGATGTTTTTGCTTTGTCTGACCAAACCAGACCAAGTTACAGGTCAGATCTGTGGAGAAGCGACATCGTTCACAGTCTGAATGAGCTATAAAACTGCCAGTAATTGTATAAAGATAAAGCAGTTTAATGTCACACTGTGGAATATTCCAGGCAGAGCAATGACAAGCAGGTGACAGACCCGCAACTAAAAAGTTACACCGTGTGCAACTTTAAATGTTCATTAATGCATTCTGTCCCTGTCCAAATAAATCAAAAAATAAGACAAATAAGAAACACCACCAGGGAATGTTGACGACATCAACTGCGAAATATCACCAGAAAAAACCTGTAACTGAACACATGCAGGATAAACACCTTTAATGACATATTCTGGAACATTCCAGTCATCAGAAAGTACATGTGTGTCCCCAGGGTGAGACTGCAGAGGATATAAGAGCCAGACTCACTCCCTCTCCACACATTTGACTTCTACATCTACATCTACATCTACAGCTCCTCTGCAAACAGTGAGTACAATCTATCTATCTATCTATCTATCTAGTGTATAATGTTCTGCTCAGTAAACTTTTTAATTAATTAATCATTGTAAAAGGAGAAATTCGATCTGACAACTGGACAATGTATTTGTTCAAGTAGGTTTCAGAGCTCATCCCAGCTCCTTGTTCAGTTCTGGTGCTGGTGGACACTGCCTTATAACTGCCTCTGCAGATTAACATCAACAATTAACATCAGTTTGTTCAAATTGTTAAAATGTTTGTTTTTTGTCTTGCAGCAGACGCATCGTCATGGAACTCTTCGGGGCGATGCAGACACTGGTTAAGATGTTTTCTGAACACTCTGGGGGGAAGGATACTCTCAGTAAGACACAAGTGGCTGCACTTTTAAGGAAAGAGCTTGGTGTTATTGTGAGTAGCCTATGGGATGTTATGTTATGTTATGTTTGGGTACTTTTTCCCTTCAGACAGATCAGTGCCTCCAGTTAGCTTCATAATCCCAGGGAATGTCGTATCAGCGTCAAAGTATCAACTGACTGAAGATATTTATTTATGTATTTTAAAATGGGACTAAGCACATAAACTCCTTCCACAAACAGCAGTCTTTTGTGATGTCACTGAAACTGGCCACTGAAGGAAAACCCTGCGCAGCCACATGGATTCTCACGATATTTGTGAGTCCCAGACTCACGAGATCTTGGCCCCCGATGGTGCGTCTGGCCCGACAGGTGGAGGGCGACCAATCACAGAGCAGCATTGAGATGTGGGCGGAGCCAAACGGCCAAGCCCTCAAACAAACCAAAACAAACATGGCGACGCTAACAGACGTACTTCAGCCAATCGAGCAATCACATATAATCGTCATCACGTTCTGCGAACTCAAATCAGAGTGAAATGAAAGTAGATAATGTTATTAAAACACCATATACACAGTTTTGTAGTGTAAAAATGAATTTAGTATTTAAATGCACTAATTGGACAATCCTGAAACCTAAGCATTCTCTGTTATTGTTTTCAGGCCCCTAATAATCCAGAAGCTCTGGATGAGTTATTCACTGTTTTGGACCAGGACGGCAGCGGCTCTGTGGACTTCAACGAGTTTATTATCCTGGTAGCCTCTACCACCTCTCTCATAAAAAATTAAATAATAAAAAAATTATGGAAATCATCAACATATTAAACACATTTAACACTGGGTGTTGTTGCTGTTGTTTTAAATGACTTGAAAATGAATTTAAATGAATGTAGAGTCGTGTATGTTTCAGACTGGAGGGAGGTCAAAAGTATCAGATATTAATCTAGTATAAGTATAATCAAGTATAAGAGCACAAAGACTAGTGGACCTCTGAGGGAGTACACAGATATAAAACCACACGGGAATAGAAAAGAAAGTTGTGGGGAGAGGGGGAGCACAAAAGGAGGGGAGAGTGCAACAAAAACAAAAGTGAAATTTATTAAAACATGAATACATTGTTTTCAGCTAATATACCATTTTCAAAACAATAAAAGTTAACATGGTGATCTAAATATGTTTGCAGCTAATATCCCATAGAAGTAATATACCTCCTCTTTAATATCTAAATAATTAGATTTGGTTGACTAAATGTCTTAAATTATTTTTAAACACGTGACAAAAGGCGCAAACTACAGAAACGAGGGGGTTTGTATAAGATTTTAAATCTCCAATCGCAAAGAGGGCAGCGGGATATGTCTGCGGACCACAGGCTGTAAAGTTGTGAGCGTACCTTGCGACTGCTCGGTTTAAGGCACTTAAATGCACCGCACTTCTAGTTTAGATACAGGTCAAAACTGTGTTATTATTTGTGAGATGTGGTGAAATACTTCAGCTGCATGATTTTAAATGCACAGGTTGGCGATAAAATACACAGGAAGTAGAGCCAATATCTCTAATCTGCAGCTTCACCTACATCTGTGTGTGGATCAGTGACGAGCCGTGAGGGTCATGGCTGGTGAGGCACCGACGTCATCAGTGACGTCGCCAGGTGTCAGCCCCGGGCCAGTTTCTCTCCCTGTAAGTGACTGGAGCTCGTAATATTTTTGACAAGAAGCTGAAAATGAATTATTATTGTTCAGTGCATTTTCCAGTAGCATCATAACTTAAAATAGACATTTTTAGTGCGATCAGGCTCTGAATGTGAGCAGCGGACCGCTCATGTTTAACGAGGCTTCTTTGCAAATTTTTCAGGTCACAATATCCCATCTGAGTCCAGACATCGTCACAGCAGGTTGAGAAAAGAAGGAAAAGCAGAAAAGTCTGGAGCAAACCCTTTAGCTCCGGCGTTGGTCTTCCTTTAATTATAACCTCCTGCTTCAATCCAAAGTCCAGTTTAGAAAACTGCTCGAGCTTTAATATGAAATCTTCCTCCATTTAAAAAGTCGGGCCAGACAAAAAGAATTATTAAAGGGATATGCCACCCCCAGGTCAAATTTGGGCATCTCCCCACAGTCCAGAGACTAAAATAAGTGATGGAAAGTGTTTTCCTGCTCACACAGCCATTGTCCGAGTCTGTCGCCACTGACCGCCGCGGTATCTGGTGCTCCTCCGCCTTAGACTGGAGTCTAACGTCGCCAGAGAAAGATTTCGGCCAAAAGGAATTAATTTGCTCGATGCTTTTCCCAATTACTTTCTGTGTAGTGCGCATTCATATCGAGTGCAAATAAATGTGCAAATCAACACGGAGAGCTTGACTTGGTCATTTTGGGTGGGAACTATTTTTCAGTGCGGAAGGACATGGCCGAATCACGCACCACGTTGTGCAACAGGGGAACTCCCTTCCCGGTGCGTAACAGGGATTCCCCTGTTGCACAACGTGGTGCGTGACTCCAGTCTAAGGCGGAGGAGCAGCAGCTCGCGCGGCGGTCAGTGGCGACAGACTCGGACAATGGCTGGGTGAGCAGGAAAACGCTTTTCATCACTTGTTTTAGTCTCTGGACTGTGGGGAGATGCCCAAATTTGACCTGGGGGTGGCATATCCCTTTAAATTTGACTTGCTAACTCTAAATTGTATCTTGTGTCACTTATTCTAATCTGCTGCTCCAGGAGTTGCAGAAGAATCCCTGGGCTCACGAGTGCCTCTACCATGAGGCCAGGGAACTACGAGCCTCACCCGGCGCCTTTTCACCACCGCTTTAACCCGGCGACTTTTCACCGCCACTTTAACCCAGCGACTTTTCACCACCGCTTTAACCCGGTGCCTTTTCACAGCCGCTTTAGCGCAGAATCTGTCACTGCTGAGCGACAGCACAGTCAGTCCATGTGAGGCACCAACAGCTGGTGCAGAGCCGCACGGCTCTTCAGTATTTGAACGGTAAAAGTGAAAAATCAGCGATTTTGAATAAAAAAATGAATTAAAATGGCAAAGTTAAATAGAAAATAACTTTACAATAAAAATTAGGGCTGTCAGTTTAACGCGTTAATTAGATTAATTAATTACACTGCTAATTAACGCGTTATAAAAATTAACGCAATTATGAGCGGCAATTCAATGCGTGCACATTTTAAATTTGGCGTGCGGAGCCTTTGAACGGCGAGTTTATTTATAAAAATGTGACGGAGCAGGTCCGTCTTGTCCCTGGGGAGAGCATGTGAAGACGCGCGTGCCCGTTTCCGTATCTGTTGCTCCACGCGCCCAACCCTTTTCAACTCCCCATAACCTCTCCAGCGTGTTCTGCCGCGACTAAGGCTGCACACATAGAAGTTTTGACTTAGTCAGTTTTGCCCATCCGAATCACGCTAAACCCGATCATTTACTCACCCCCGCGATGCCGCCTCCTCCCTCCTCCTGTGGTGCGATCTGGCAAACCCGGACACATCCGCGCCGGGAGTTTAAATCCTCCTCGCGGGTTCCGGGGGTGATGTGAGCCATGAGTAATTTACACGGACAATTATTTATATTCTCTGTATATTTGAAGCTTTGTATATTATTTATTGACGTTACATGAAAGCTACTGTATGCGCTCACATTTTGGCACCAGAAATATTCACCGTTTAATAGTGGAATAATGTAAATGAGCTTTCGAATGAATGTGGGAGGGGGAATGGAGGTCTGCCAGCAGTCTTGTCTTGGTTATAGTGGAGGTAATGTGCATGGAGAGAAAGAGAGCGAGCCAAAGACTGAAAGGGGAAGTCTGCAGTGTTTTCACTGTACCACTAGGCCTATAAATCACACGTTTGACACCTTTTTTGCCCTGTGGGAGAGCACAATAAACCACCTAAAAAAATGTATTAAAAATGCGATTAATTAGATTAATTAATTTAAAATCCTGTAATTAATTCGATTATTTTTTTTTTATCGCCTGACAGCACTAGTAAAAATCATTGGATAAATAAAACCATTTAATTAATTTTTTCATTTTAGTTTTTTTCTCTGTGACGACAGGTGAGGCATGCCCTCCCCTGCCTCTAATGACCGCATGTGACTGGCGTGGATGTAAACAGACACATGTGAGGAACTACTCTCACCTTTTTACTTTTAAAGAACGCTTCAAACTGGATTCACAGCGCTGTTTTGTAGACTGGGGTCATTATTTGCAGAAGACAAATATGGATAATGTGGATGCTTGGGTTCTGGAGCTCAACATTTGTCCAAAAAGTGATATATATTTCCGTCACAGACAGTTGTCTGAAAAAAATCCAGCAGCCTAATTTGCATTCGTATATTTTCTCTAGATTCGTATCACTCCGCCCAAGTTAGCTCTATTAGCTTGTTCACTTGTAAGCGGATGTTTACAAGTGAACAGGCTAGGCTAGGCTACGCACGCAGTGATACAACTCTGAGAGAAAAGGGAACCATGCGAATTAGGGAAAATAGGCTGCTGGATTTTTTCGGACAACTGTTTGTGACACAAATATACAGGGTGTCCATAAAGTCTCTTTACAATTTAAACAATTTATTACAAAGGCAGTTGTTGAGATATATTAACTAGATTTATTTTATTTGAATGAGTGTTTATCAAAGTTTTTTTCACTTCATTTAATAGACCTCTATATGGGCACCATTAGTTGCACGAAGCACATCAAGACGGTACTCAATTGTAGGATAGTCTCATTAATGGTGGCAACGGCTTCACAAATCCTTTGCTTCATGTCAGCAATGTCCCGTACCTTTGTTTGACACACGATATCCTTTACATAACCCCATAAAAAGAAGTCCAAAGGAGTGATATCAGGTGAACGCGGTGGCCATGGAATTGGCCCATCCCTACCAATCCATCGGTCTGGAAATGTCTGATTGAGGAAGTGACGAACATGCAGTCCCCAGTGTAGTGGTGCACCATCTTGCATCAAAAAATTGTAATGTGAATAAAAACTTTAATAAACACTGATTAAAATAAAGATAAGATAAGATAATCCTTTATTTGTCCCACAATGGGGAAATTGCGGTGTCACAACGCAAGTTTCAAAAACAGAAGGAAAATATGAGCATGCATCAAATTTACGATAAATAATAATAATAAGTATGTACAATCAACTAAAAAAACAACACTGTAAGGTTAAAAGGCACAGGAACGCTGCACAATAAATGTCAAATCTGGTTAAGATATCTCATCAACTGCCTTTTCAATATTTTTTTTAAATTGTAAAGGGACTTTATGGACACCCTGTATATTACTTTTTTGGACAAATGTTGTTTCGCTAAGAACAACAAGCTTTATTACGTGTCCCCGTGAACTTAATGGACCTACTTACATGATCTCCAGAACCCGAGCAGAACCAGGCTGAAACAAGGCTGTCAGCAGTAAGCCAGTGTTAACGCACGAACCTGTTAGAAGGGAACCCATACAGATTAACATAAAAAAAACTGCACTATCCCTATAAAATGCATCTTGCACACAAGGTCAGGACGTTGGCTGGCAGAAAGGTGAGCGATTTTCATGCCTGTCCATCGCCTAAAAGTCCTGGTATTTTCCTAACATTACTACCTGCTGACCTGCTGTGCCTGTGCCACACTTCCCTGGTCACTCTGTCCCTCGGGTTCCCTCGGGTTCCCTCGGGTTTCCTCGGGTTCCCTGTCCAGTCTCTGGCTGCTCCTCTCCCTGTCCACCTTCAGCCTGGGCTGCAGAGGACGTGGAGGCTCCAGCCCCTCCAGAGAATTTATATATAGTTATTTTAGAACATTTTGCAGCGTCTATAGCAGGTGTGTCACACATGCGGCCCGGGGGCCAGATCCGGTGTACTGTCAGAGTGAGACGCTTTGTCAGTTTAAGACCTCGAGATGAGAGCTACTGCGCAAGCGCGCATGATGTCAGTTTAAGACGCCTCCTAAAACTGCCAAAGCATAAAACTGTCAAAGCATCTCGCTTTGACAGTTTTATGCGCTACTGCGCAAGTAAGTAACATTTTAACAGTCTATTGGTTTTATTGTATGTTTTAACCAATTAAGCATGTAACAAACGCTTTGACAGCCCATCTGTTTTTAAACCATTACATCATATGCGCAGTAGCGCTCATCTCGAGGAGTCGAGGAGGCGTCTGAAAGTGACAAAGCGTCTCGGTTATCTGACGTAGGTATTCTGCTGCAATCTAACATTCACATCTTGTTCGTTACATGCTTGATTGGTTAAAACATACAATAAAACCAATAGACGGGTAAAATGTTACTTACTTAAGCAGTAGCGCATGAAAGCGTACGGCTTTCACATGACAGCTGTAGCTCAGCTGTTTCTAAACCATTACATCATGCGCGCTTGTGCAGTAGCGCTCATCTCGAGGAGGCGTCTTGGAGGGCCGGTGTACCTCTGACAGTACACCGGCCCTCCAAGACCTTTAATCTGGCCCTCAGCTGATTTTCTATTAAAAGCTTTTAATTATATTTTAATTTTCTATTAAAGTACTGGTAATTTTCTGCGCCTCTTTTCAGCTTAGCAGTGTCTCCAGCGCCTCTGTGCGTGGCCCCTCCCACCAGAGCAGCACAAATGAAGACTAAAGCGTGACTAAATTCTGGGAAATGCATACAAGTTAATGTTAAAACATTGTGTTGAAATTGCGTTTTTCTTTAAGTTTCAGGTTGTTCATTATAATATTTTGTAAAAGAAAGAGTTCATCAAATAAAAAAAGAATTCTGTAATAGATTTGTGTTTCTTGCTATTTTTGGGGTATATTTGCCATGAGTTTTCTGATCCGGCCCCTTTGAGATCAAAGTAGGTTGGATACGGCCCCCCGGACCAAAATGAGTTTGACACAAAGACACACACGACGAGCGCAGCAGCTTCAAAACTGCAGACAAAGACACAAAGTCGGGTCACGCCTCCCCAAATTCGAGGAGACGCAAATCGCAGACAAAATCAGGCAAATTCTGCTGTAGTGTGCGGCGGCCTTGAAACACTGTCTTCACCAGTGGGGTTTTAAAAGAGGGTGTGACCAGGCGGTGTCAAATTATATGAGTCACTGACGTTTGCTTGGGTTTGTGGGAGATTACTGTAATCTTCAAGCTGAAGTCTTTCCCAATACAAAATATGTTTCAAAAGAGTTACGAAAATAATGATTTAAGTATTTTAGCTGTAATTTTCCATTGTACCGAAGATATACAGATACCCTACCACTCAAAAGATTGGACACACCCTCTCATTTAGCGTTTTTCTTTATGTATTTTTACTTCTTTCTACATTTTCTATACACACAGAATATATCAAATATGAAGTAAAATGTATGGAAATATGTAGTAAAGAAAAAACTTCTGGCATTAAACCTTTCTATCTCCCTGGAGACCAAACCAGACCAAGTTACAAGTTGAGCTATAAAAGCACCTGTAATTGTAAGGTAGAGCTGTTTAATGTCATACTGTGGAACATTCCAGGCAGAGCAACGACGTATCCATAGAAACAAGCAGGTGACGGAAACCCAACCAAAATGTTACATGAATCTGAACAGGGGCAAGACACTTTTTGCTTAAATACAAGGGGAAAAAATCGGGTGAAAAGGTTTAAAAGTCCAATAACTTTGGAGTAGTAGTGGTGGAAGGTAATGAAGTTTAAAGTAAAACCAGAAAATGTTAACGTACAATTTTGGTTTTACTTTTACTTCTCTACATCTGATTGCAGGTGTCTGTACTTTCTACTTCTCTGCAGACTTTTTTTTTTTTTGAGCATTTAATTCGACCTCCCAACTTTAAGCAAACTAGATACAAAAAAACTGCCAGAAAAATTAAGAAATCATTTGAATCACTTAAAATCAGCTGAATTCTTGATCAAAATCACTACATTTGATGGTTTAAACCAGGGGTGCTCAATGCGTCGATTGTGATCGACCGGTAGCTCAGGGGCCAAGTGTCAGTTGATCGTCAGGGCTTAATGCTCAATTCTGATTTTTTTGTGTACTTGCTTCGCCGCTTCACTGCAGGCATGAAAATCCCTCACCTTAAGGCAAAATTCGCCGATACGTTCGGGATATGTCCCTTTCTCCGGAGCTCCGGATAATTAAAGTCTGTGGATATACAGCGCGATACACGTGGATACACGAACTATCGACAACACGGCAAACTGTTACTACCTGACCGCGTTCTTATGGGGTGAGTCAGATTATCGTGTTATTTCTGCATCAAAGGGACAGATGAGCTGACAGCAGGGGCCCGGGACTAAACCAGGTCTAAACCAGGTCTAAACCAGGTCTAAACCAGGTCTAAACCAAGACTAAACCAGGTGTAATCCAGGTCTAAACCAGGTCTGAACCAGGACTAAACCAGGACTAAACCAAGACTAAACCAGGTCTAAACCAGGACTAAACCAGGTCTAAACCAGGTCTAAACCAGGACTAAACCAGGACTAAACCAGGACTAAACCAAGACTAAACCAGGTCTAAACCAGGTCTAAACCAGGTCTAAACCAGGTCTGAACCAGGACTAAACCAGGACTAAACCAAGACTAAACCAGATCTAAACCAGGACTAAACCAGGTCCTGGTTTAGACCTGGTTTAGTCTTGGTTCACAAACCCCTTCACAAATCTCACAGTAACAAAAGTCTGTTTGTCCAGGGTGGATGGCAGAACCCTGTTTGTATAGAATTAAATGTGACAAAATAAATGTTCTGTGTGCTTGAGTTGGGTTGAATATTTAAACAGCACGATGTGAAACCGGTCCAACAGGTTTTCAAAAGGAGTACAAGAATATGAAATTATAGATGACTATAGATATAGTGTTGAGGGTGGAAACATGGAGAAGCGGCAGAAAGGGGGTGTAGACAAGTTGCGGGCTAAAAGATTAAAAAATCTCACTACAGACGCTGCAAAATGTTGTGGCCATACCTGCCTGTCAAAGCCTGATCCCGTCAGATCTCAGAAGCTCAGCAAGGCAGGGCCTGGTTAGTACTTAGATGGGAGACCAGAGGGAATTCCAGGTGCCACAGGGGGGCGCCATCATGTCCTTAGGCAAGACACTTCACCCACATTGCCTAGTATGAAAGTGGAGGGTGCGTGAGTGTTGGAGGTGGTCGGAGGGGCCGATGGCGCAGATTGGCAGCCTCGCTTCCGTCAGTTTGCCCCAGGGCAGCTGTGGCTACAGAAAGTAGCTTACCACCACTAAGTGTGGAGTGAATGAACAATGAACTGTAAAGCTCTTTGGGTGTCATGAAAGGCGCTATATAAATACTATGAATTATTAATTAAATGTTCTAAAATAACAGACATATTCTCTGGAGGGGCTGGTCGAGGCACAGCAGGTAGTAATGTTAGGATAATACTGGGACTTTTAGGTTATGGACAGGCATGAAAATTGCTCACCTTTCTGCAAAAAGGTGCAAGATTTGAGCCACTTCCCTTTAGACAAGGATTCGAGACCAGAACCTTTTGTCAAAAGAACAGTTTCTTTCCCTCTGCTGTTGGACTCATGAACAATTCATAACATCTGCACAAAGTTGGACCCTTTATATCACCAGTCACTTTAATTAAGTCATGTTTGCACTACTGTTCTGATGCTGCTCCTCTGAAACTTTTTTTTATTATTATTATTTTTTCTATATTATAGCTATATTTTAGTTATTATTGTTATTTAGTGTCTATATTCTAGTTATTATTATTATTTAGTCTTTTATATTCGCACCTTATCACCGAGACAAGTTCCTAGTTTTGTGAATTGTGTTCACTTGACAATGGCAATAAATGTCTTTCTGATTCTGATTCTGAAGATGCATTTTAAAGCCCCAGTGTGTAGGATTCGTGGCGCATAGGTGGATGGTGCTATTGCACTTTCTGTTTTAGCTACGGCAGACCTCGAGGGTCACCCGGTCGCGCGCACGAGCCGCACGCCGCTACTGTATAAATAAAACGCGGTCCCGTTTTTTTTTTTTTCTTTTCTCATGAAAACACACATTCCCGATCATGTACCATGACACTCTACACATCAAATGAAACCTTACAGTCTCCTCTTTTTGACTATGCAATTCATTTCCCTGCAAAACAATCACTCCCCGAGCACATGGGCCTTTTATACGGAAAAGCACAAAACAAGGTTAGCTTACCTTAGAATGCTTTGCACAGGTCAAACTCTGTATTTCACCATAAACTTGCTCTCAATTTGTCCGCAAGGATCCAGCGAATAAAATCCAGTAAAACAATTTAGTCCAAAACACGTGTTAGATCCATTACGACGTCTGATCTGGTAGCATGCTTGTGTTGTTTACCCAAAACCACGAGCCTTGCCGAAGGCGAAGGCGGAGCCCAAATGTCCTTCTGCGGCTCTCGTATTCAAAATGGCTGCCTCTGCATGGGGAAGATCCCCCTTTTATGTGACTATATCTAAGTCCAAAAGAATACTTTGATTTCATGATGGAAGTGAAAAGGCTTGGAAAACACTGTATTTTTGAATGGGTATCTTCAATTTCAGTAATTAACGGGTAAAAATCTTACACACTGTCCCTTTAAATAAACCTTTGAATGTGTAGTTACTGCGAGTTTGCTGGTGGTTTTTGGGAGCTGGGATTTTTCCTTTAAATGTTGCGCCCTGGTTTCCCCTCGGCCAAGACGTAACAATATTAAAATACTTTGCTTTAAATTAGTCCATTGTGCTTCGCTAATTATGAAGAGCTGAACTGAACTGAATTCTAGTTTGAAAACCTAAAGGTCTCCATGGAGATGTTATTGCTTTGTCTGGAATGTTTCACAGTATGGCATTAAAACTTTCCATTTATCAAACCAAGTTTCATGTCAGATCTGTGGAGAGGTAAAAAGAATGTTGTTTTTTTCTAGGTATTTTTGAGCTATAAAACCACCTGTGATGGAATAAATAGAAGGTAGAGCTGTTTAAAGTCACACTGGGGAACATTCCAGGCAAAGGAATGATGTATCCATAGAAACAAGCAGGTGACAAACCACAAACCAAAAAGTTACACAGTGCACATTTAAATCCATGATCATTACAATGCAGGTTTGGAATGTTATAGCTCGTGTTTTTCCATGAATGTGTTGCAGCTAAAACATCTCAGAAAACAAATGTTGTAATTTAACCACAACCAGAACCACAATTATGTCACATCATGTGTGGAGGCGAGGTTGGGCGTGCCAGGCTATAAGAAATATGAGACGATTCACTCTGCACAGACTCTAAACCGACCTTTGTACGACCAGCAACTCTCCAGAACAAGTGAGTGCTTTTATCTGAGATTTTGTGCAAAATTTGATATATTTTCTTCTGTTTCATATCTTTTTTTGTAGAAGATTCATATTTAAACGTACTTTTTATTTAATTTAATTTGTATTTAGTCAATGAATAATACTTTCTACATTTATACATACATAAATAAATAAAATTATAATTATATTACTAAAAAATTTGATATATTTTCTTCTGTTTCTTCTGATTCATATTTACGGTAATTATATTTTTGATTTAATTTAATTTGTATTTAGTCAATTAATATTACTTTCTACATTTATACATACATAAATAAATGAAATTATAATTATATTACTAAAAATTTGATATATTTTTTTTCTGTTTCTTATCTTTTTTGTAGAAGATTCATATTTAATTGTATTTTTAATTTAATTTAATTTGTACTTGAATATTAATATTACTTTCTACATGTATATATACATAAATAAATGAAATTATAATTATATTAAATATTTTGAGTTTAGTTTAATTTAATTTTAAATAATTTTAAACAATGAAAGACCTTCAAATGGACAAACACAAGATACAGTATTTTTAAAGCCATACCGTGGAAAATTATTATTATTAAATATTAAGTTATAACTCTCCATTGGAAAAGTTACGCAGTGCCCCTTTAAATCAAGTCTTACTGTACGTTTGGGAGTATTATCTGTTACATAAAGGTGAGTTGTTGTACAGTTGTAGGGAGTATTATCTGTTACGTTACTTTGCACCTTTATTGTTTCATCAGAAGACTCGTCATGGCGAAGCTTCCCCAGGCGATGGCGATGATCAGGAGTGTGTTTGAACAGTACTCGAGGAACAAGAAGAGCCTGAACAAGCAGCAGGTGGTCGAACTACTGCGCTCCGAGTTTGGACTGGAGCCCGGGGTGAGATTTCTGTTTTTGTTTTGATTGTTTTTTACTATAGTAGTAGTAGTAGTAGTAGTAGCCTAGTAGTAGTAGTAGCCTAGTAGTAGTAGTAGTAGTAGCCTTGTAGTAGTAGTAGCCTAGTAGTAGTAGTAGTAGTAGCCTTGTAGTAGTAGAAATAGTAGTAGCCTAGTAGTAGTAGAAGTAGTAGTAGTAGCCTAGTAGTAGTAGAAATAGTAGTAGCAGTAGTTATTGTAGTATTAGCAGTAGTAGTTATTGCAGTATTAGCAGTAGTAGTTGTTGTAGCAGTAGTAGCAGCAGCAGCAGCAGCAACAGTAGTACTAGTAGTATTAGCAGTAGTAGTAGTAGCCAAGTAGTAGTAGTAGCCTAGTAGTAGTAGCCTTGTAGTAGTAGCCTTGTAGTAGTAGAAATAGTAGTAGTAGCCTAGTATTAGTAGTAGTAGTAGTAGTAGAAATAGTAGTAGTAGAAATAGTAGTAGCAGTAGTTATTGTAGTATTAGCAGTAGTAGTAGTTGTTGTAGTAGTAGCAGTAGTTATTGTAGTATTAGCAGTAGTAGTTGTTGTAGTAGTAGTAGGAGCAGCAGCACC